>JAVYIG010002744.1:0-230255 GCA_035222895.1 Strongylocentrotus droebachiensis
TCTTAGGGGGTAGTTGCCTGGAGGTAGTTAGGGGGTAGTTGTCCTAGGGGTAGATGTCCTGGGGGTAGTTGACTGGGGGTGGTTATCCTGGGGTGGATGTCCAGGGGGTAGGTGTCCTAGAAGCGTGAGTATAGAAGGCTACTTATCTCTGGGCCTTGTTTATGTTCGGAGAAGAATAGAATAGTATTCAGAAAAGAAATAGATGGAAGGGAAGGGAAAGGAAGATTATTTAGATTGGAAAAGAATATAGAATAGAATAGATAAAATAAACTAGAAAAGTATTTAGAAAATAATGGAATGGAATAGAATGGAATAAAACAAGAATTTAAATAAATAGCAGATTGCGGATCTCTTATATAGTTTAGACAGCGAAAATTGGTCTTGTTCGTCATTTGAGCATTTCACCAAAGTTGTACTATTGTTTTAATTTCCAAATTAATTTCCAAGTTTTCCTTTGTTGAATTATGTTACGGTAGAAGAAGTATAAACAAAATTGGGCATATTAATATGCCTAAAAGATTTTTTAAAACCCATGGTTAGTTCTAATTGAGTTTACATACATGTATGAGAGACTGGTATACTGGAAAAGGCTCTTGACTCTCATCCGATCCTTCCCTGTTTCACCCACATTAATTGTGTATCTCTGGACCTAGATGGTACCTAGAGTGGTGGGGTATTATTAAGGGATAGTCCACCCCAGGATTTTCTTTAGCTGACGATATAGACCTAATAATACCATGAAGAATGATACAAGTCTCATTAAAATCCATGATCCATGATTTTTTATCGAAAATCAGCCGCCCCCCAAATGCAAATGCGTTACATGGGCATGAAACGATCGCCAAAAAATAACCGATAGTATCGAAATTGTGACGTATGTTGCGAGCTGCCTTCTTATTTCGCAGACATTCACTTTCGCTTTCATTCATGATTCGTCGTGTCAGTGCGATAACAGTGTACCGCGAGCGAAAGTGAATGTCTGCGAAATAAGAAGGCAGCTCGCAACATACGTCACAATGCGATCGTTTCATGCCCATGTAACGCATTTGCATTTGGGGGCGGCTGATTTTCGATAAAAAAGTCGATATATCTTCGTTATGTGATCATGGATTTTAATGAGACTTGTATCATTCTTCATGGTATTATTAGGTCTATATCGTCAGCTAAAAAAAATCCTGGGGTGGACTTTCCCTTTAACTGCAGCGCCCTTAGGCCAAAAAAAAAAATTGTTTGGTTGTCCTCGATTGCTTTTCTGGAGTAGGGGCGGGCGGGCGGATTTTTTTTTTTTTTTTTTTTTTTTTTTTTTTTTTTTTTTAATTCATTTTTTGTGTGTATTTTTTTGATTTTTTTTTTTGTTGATTTTTTATCTTCCCCATTTTTTATTTTTTTTTAATAATTTTTTTTTCCATAAAAAAATAAATAATTGGGATCGTCAAGCATTTAAACAAGCAAAGTCTATAAAACACTTTAATATGTAAAAGACTAGTTGTACAATGAATATCAAGACCAACACAGAAAGTATTTTGGGCTTTGAAATACAGCACCTTTTAAATCTCCATTGTACTACTTATAGCTACTTGCGCCCTCTATGTAGCAAACAATGCCTAATCGGTGACCACTGGTCCCCATGATCCTCTTTATCTTATATTAACTGAAAGCTGATTTGATGAGATAACCACCTGTCCAGTGACCTTGCAGGGTGGTCTAATCCCTCCTGTAAACTAGTACAGATGGGCTTTAAAATGAGTTTAAGAATGCTCAGAACCTGATTTGAATGAACAGGATTTTGACATAATAAAAATGGCAAGTTTAATAAATACCTAATAATTGCGTACTGAAAAGATCAAACTGGCAACGGGACGCATTTTGATCCTTGCAAATGCATAAAATGGTATGTTTGGCATTTAAGATTGCTCCCCCCAAAAGAAATTAAATTTAAAAAAAAAATTAAATTAAACAAAAAAAAAAAAAAATATTAAAAAAAAAAAAAAAATACGAGCGGCCCGAAAATGACGAGCGGGCGGTCGAGGACAACCAAACAACTTTTTTTTTTTGGCCTTAGGGTGAGCAGTGTGACAATGTGGTTACCTTGTGCACTACATGAAACAAAAGTATTATTAATTAACTTTATTATTATTTATTCATTCTTTTGCAGCGGGAATCCTTCAGGTAAACCTGTGCGTGATGGTCATTGGTTTGATTGCTGCATTTGTCTACACGAAAGATGAATAATTAAGAACGTTGTCGTGACGTACACGATGCAATTAAGGGATAGTGGAGTAGACCCGGAGATATTTTTGTTTACACATTTTTGTATTTTCTAACAGATTTTACATTTCTTTTCAACTTACATATCTTCCATTTTTATCAATACAAATTTTCCTCTTTATAATTAATGTTACATGTTTATACAAAGTAGTTGTTTAAGGTGTCTTAGGGTCATTGTTTAAAGTACGAAATTAAACAAAAATATGAAATAGTTATTACAGAGGTGCCGTGGTATAAAGTTGGATATGTCACCTGACTGTGGATCACAAGGTCCGCGGTTCGAGTCCCGCTGCGGCACTAATGTCCTTTGGCAAGACATTAATCTACATTTGCCACACTCTACCCAGGTGAGGTAAATGGGTACCTGGCAGGAATTAATTCCTTGAAACGCTAGAGCGCCATATTGGCAGCCATGCTAAAGCCGGTGTAATAATTTCCAAATTTGGAAGTGCATAGAGATCGACGTTTTAGTGTGATTATGTGCTATACAAGAACCTAAAATTATTATTATTACTACAGAGTACAAAATTAATTAGCCTAGAAGCAGTATCATACAGTTTTAGAATAAACGTTTGTAAGGGAGAGAGAGGGACACACTGGTTAATCCCGGACGCGTATTTTTTATTTTCACGGAAGCGAAGGGAGTTTCACGATTAATTCCAATGAAACGGCTCGCGAAGAGTCAAGACTGGATTGGGAGAGCTAAAGCTATAGCTCGAACGCGAGATATAATATGATTTGGGCATTGAGCAATAAGTGTGTATGGGGGGGGGGGGGGGTCTACTTGTCATATGCATGAAATTTGGCTTTCTTCAACTTAAAAAAAAAAGGAATCATAACTGCAAAACGATATTAATAGCACATCATTTCTGCTATTCCATGTTGGTGTTCCTAGGTGTATAACTGGCATCGTTACTTGATTACATTGCGAAAATTGATAAGATTAGAGGTACTAAATTTATATTGAGTACAAAGGTTGCTTTACTTTTTCTTGGAACACTTGAATGTTTATGGAACACGTTTGTGTTCCTAATCTTGAAATGTTAATATTATTCTGCAGATAAAATATTCAATTTTACTTTGGTATATTAAAGGCATGAACTAACTGTAATACATACAAAATATATATATATATTTTTTTTAAACCAAGAAGGTGCACCATCGTATCACAATTTTAACAAACACGTCATCATATTTCCTGGATATCTCATCACCATGGCCATTGTCAAATCACTGATATATTAATGATACATGTCAAATAAAGAGTAAATCAATTATCGGCATTTGGTTGTATCCCGAGTGTAATTTGTATAATTGATTTTTAGTCATAGTTGCTTCTACATGTAGTTGAAGAATAGAAGAATAAATACAGTCTTTTTCAACATGGATTTCGATTTTGACCCATAATTTTACTAAAAAGGGACAATTAAACAGATTATTTCAGTCAAGTTGGTAAGTGGAACCGATTTATTATAGCCTAGGCCTAATTTACGATATAACATGCACGAGGTAAAATGACATTTGGGGGAATTTTGGGGGCATAAAAATATGGCCTGAAATGGCCGTGGCGTAATTAGCAAGGGAATGCGTATAAACGGTTTCCGTCTCTAAAGAGAGAGCCGACCCTACCCCAATAAGAGGCTAACGAACGAAAGAGACGGAAAATTCGGTCTAGGACGGGATAGGATAATACTAATAGTACTAGGAGAGTAGTAGTAATAACGTTGTGACTCGACAATAAAGAGAGTCCACTGAAACTTGGTACTGCCTGCCACGACGAACACATCACAATCAGATATCTTCACACAAAAAGGATCTTTATTTACTTTTCTTGGGATCAATTCAATGTCGATGTTCCCCTAAAGATTGTCAGCTTTTGAATAGTTATTCCCTTACAAGAAAAATGTTTCAGCGTTCGTGTTTGAATAACTTAAACACCTGTTCAAAGTTGCAAGTTGCGATTGGCTGCAAGTACAGACTACAGTTGCAAAATTTGCAATCGATTGCAACTCAACTTTCTTGCAACGCCCGGCCAACGCCCCACCAGTCTCCTTAATTTCCTAGGATTTTGTTAGGATTAAAGTTTTAACAATTAAAATTAAGTTAGCTTGATCTAGCTTATACCCCCCCCCCCACCCTCTCTCTCTCTCTCTTTATCTCTATCTCTCTCTCTTTATCTCTATCTGTCTGTATCTGTCTGTTTATATATATCTCTCTCTTTCTTTCTCTCTTTCTTTCTTTCTTTCTCTCTCTCTCTCTCTCTTACTAATACAACTTACTATGGCGTTGTGCACAAGAAAGTATATTATCCTTGTACAATTACATAGTGTCATAAGTACAATAAAACTACATGTAAAAGTCTGCTGTTATTGTACTAATTTTAACTTTTGAAAATAACACTAATAAATACATCACACCGACTACAAGTTTATCATAATTTTTTAATATTTATCATTCCGACCGTTTTGGGGTTAAACCACAAGCAAAAGCCAAGTGAGGACCCAAACAGTGCGTCTGGACCAACCAATGATGACCCAATTACATTGCCCCCTAAGAAGAGAGTACTTCTCAACAATCCAGATAAGAGAGATGAGATGTTGGAAGCTGTGAGGCAATTGGTGGAAACCAATCAAAAAATTGCCACCGAGTTGCAGGAAATTAGAATAGTTATGGCCACGCACTTTAGTATTGAAGTCAGGGTGCCAAGCAATGACATTTAAACTCACATTTCCTTGCAATTTTTAGCCATATTACTTTGGCTTTTTACATTGTTCAGTTTATTTTCAACTTATTGTTGTTCATCACAAGACTATATGATGTAAAATATGGTGGGAAAAAAACCAATGTTTAATCATGAAAACTATTATCCATATCTGAGTGAAATCTAGGAGGGGGTCGATTGGTGTTATCAATCGCATCTTCAATCTAGATTTATTCACTTAAGCAGTCACTGTCATACTACTAATGCAGTTAAAGGCCTATGCACAAGAAACTGTGTTGCCAGAATTATTTCACCCTTTCCAGAGGTGGATGCATCATATGCATTATTTTCATGTGTCTAAATCATGATTCTTAGTAGATAATTCTTATTCTATACACAAATTGATTGATTTCATTCTATTCTTTAAGAAAGAATAAATTTATGAAATTTGAAACATGCTCATGTATTACATTTCTCATATGACAAAGGCTCAATAAATGATTCATAAAATACAATTCTTTTATTTTCAACAGTTATTCAGCATTTTATTCTTTGTACATCTGTTAGAAACAGCGTTTGGAAACATTAAATTCTGTACAGATAATATTTATGTCATTTGTATGAAAACAGACTAAGACGACACAAACATAAGAACAATTTTTAACAAAACTTTTGCTTTGTTTGGTCCAGCCAGTGTAAGCCAACATATTAAATTTGTCATGAAGCAATCATAATTCACCCTTCATACCAAATCATAACTTTAACTTTTTATCAACACATCCAACATCTCACTATCCAAAATCTCACTGTCCAAACTCTCTTGCTGGTCACAAATTACTTGTGAAACAATTTAAGTTGGTGGCCTACATTTAGATATCCCTCTTCATAAAGCGAGATTCTGGTATTTAGCAAATTTTTAGTAGTTTCATATCTGATGACAAATTCTCTTTATAAAAGAGAGATATGGAGTAAGTAAATTACAGTCAACATTTTTACAAAGTACAATCATACATGACAGTACATATCAACAATTAAAAAAGACTGATCATGATATAAAAATACATATGAAAATTTGAATGATATATATAAATATCTGTACATGACGAGACGCCAAAGTCTCTTTGTTATTCAACAGTATATACACATAAATTGTATAAAAGATAAATGATTTTGAAAGCCTAGTACAGCATTTTTCTGACCATTCGCGTAGCATCAAGACTCAAACATATACAACTTTCTACATTAACATGTACATTGTACTTCAAAGGACAAAGATAGATTTAGCATAAACAATTTCATATATTGTTTGAGACTTTAACCTACATAAGTAGAAGTACATGTAGGACAATAAGAAATGCTACAGTCAAGCCTGAATATAAAGACCTTTGTAGGCAAGTGGTCTTTATGGACAGGTTCCTTTAGTACACATTTCTATGAGAAACACTATGCAAGGGAAACATAAAATGTGGTCTTTATAGACAAGTGGTCTTCGTATACAGGTTTTCACTACATTTTTTAAAGGAATTGTGACTATGCACAATCACATTTCCATAATTCACCGTGATCAGTATCAGTAGTTGAAATAGTTGTACCACAAATTCGATCTTCCCACTCAAAGATTTTATATCAGATTTAAAATCATGGTCTTATTAATACAATGTGGGCCATTTCCCACCTCAAACTACAAATTTTTGAATTGGTGACAATTTATTGATCGTATTGCTTTACAGGAATGTTTTCTCCAGCAGATGAATATGAAAATGACCTCTTGCTGATCAGATCTTCAGAGGTCACAATCTCGGCAATTCTCATTCAATTTGCCTACCGGTATTCAAATGCAAGTGCAGCGGATGCAATATGCTTAATCAGCAGCTATTTCACTGAAAGAAAATGATAGAAACAAACTGCAGCAATGGTCATATAATATGATACCCTGGTAGAGCATATCTGAAGAGGAGCCACAATGTTGACCACCCACACCCTCCCTCCCTCCCTCCAAACTGCCATCTGGACAACAATGCATCAACATGTAATTTCCCTCAACAATCCAACAATTGTCCCTCTGATAAGAACCCCCTCGGACAATTTTTTCTGATGTAGGATCATTACACAAACTATCAGAGCCAAGTACTCATTTTGACGGACACTTGTCAAGTTGGTAGTAATTGCCAAGGCTGGTAGTTGAGGGCCTTACATCTTGTAGGGGTTACATAACTACATCTATGTAATTGCTGGCTAGGGGGTATACAAGAATGTAGATCTATGATATATGGAATACACTAGGTTATTGTTGTCAAGTCACATGAACATTCAGATGGTAAAACAGTAATCGTTGGCTCCCTGCAAAATGGACACTGCTGTTATGTATTGCCAATGACTGTAATGCCCTTTTAGTAGCGAGGTGATGATATTCATGTTAAAATTATGCTGACAGGACCAGCTTGCTACATCTGTTCTGATCAAGTTACTTTAACCATGAATATTCATAAGCGTCCCTGGCCTCAGGACAACAACGGAAAGAAAATATCTCTAATTGGATCACGTATAGTTAGTACTCATAACAGGAATGCCCCTTTTGAGAGTGAAACTGCAGTATTCTACTTTTGCAGGAGTCAATATGGATATACATCATACTGGTATTCTATATATCTTGACTTACATTGAAAAAATGTTAATACAAAGTACAAATACAGGTGTAATTCAGTAAATCACTCTAGATTATTCTACAGAACCAACGAATGAATGGAGTTGCAAACTTGCAAGACACTGTACAAATAAGAGCTCATTCAGTATGCGTGTCACAAACACAGAATAAATATGCACAGCTATGTCAAACCTTTAGAACTCTAGTAAGAGATGAATACGAATTCATACACCTTCTCTTCTGTACAATTACAAACACATCATTTGATATAATGCACTTTCTGACTTGAATACTGTTATGAAAGAGTGTCACAAAGGAGCCAGTTTCGCACCCTTCAAATACACTCTTGATTGACATACATTCAGCATATTTTTGAGACTCGATTGTCAGGAAATTTTTGATTAGATTTCACTTCATTTGATATGCTGTGGTTAATCATTCTAGAACATATCATTTTTAAGAGTTCAATTTTTGTTACACTCATCTGTACATGTCTGAAGAGATAACCAAATTGTTTCAATCTGGCAAATTTTACCAAATTATTACAAGGTAAATCTTCAATTTTTCAACCAATTTCCATATTTTCTGTCTTGAGCCAGAAGGATGTGAACTCGAGAGTCGACACCTTGCTAGCCTTGAACAGAAAATGTTTTTTTCTACACAGAAAATTGACAATTTGTAATTATGAATTATAGATACAAAATTAGCTTCTTTGCAATTGTATTGTCAAGCGTCAATCAATTATCAGTCTTCTCTTACAAGCTACACAAAATGAGACATTTCTCATAAAAAGCAGGAAAGACGGAACGTAATATGAGAATGTTGTTGAATAGCAGCACAGATACAGAAAAACGTCTAATTTGCATGGAATTCATGAAGCAGAGACTCTTTTGAGGCAGCTTTTATCAGATTGAAGAGAAATCAAAACGCCCGCACATACAAGAAATCGCAAAAGTCTAGCGTCTCTTAAGAGAGTGTGCACAAAATTATAAAATTGACAAGCTGCAGCAGGAGTAGAGACTCTCCCTTGACATATACTTTACCACCAGTAACGACCTTACAGAGACAGCGCTATTCTGACTCTAATCCGATGATATGTAGTTCTACTTTTCATTTGTATCATAATGACAAAACTTAAATTGCGACAAATAGAAATGAATGAAATGGAATGGAAAAAGAGAAATTAAATGAAAGCTTAACAATGAAAATTCATTCTGATGAACAAAAGGAAAAAGAAGCATTACAAAGCATTATGATGCACCAAATGCCGTGATCTAATTCTAATATTGCAGAAGTAAGTTTTGAAGGAAAAAAAAGATATCAACATTTTTTCACCATCTCTTTCTCTCCCTCTCTCACTCTCAAACTTTACCATACTGTGACACACAAACAAAGAATGAACTTCCTGGTTGTTTTGAATGTGGTATATTAAGTTTGTGATTATTAAAGCCTTTATCAATATATGCTTATATATATATAGTATCAATAGCTAGAATTAACTTCCAGTGAATACCAAAGGAATTTCAGCTTGATATGCAACATAATATTTGCATGAGATTCATGTGCTAATGATTTGATACGATCTCATCCATTCTGGTTGATATCTTGTTCATATGAATACATGTAGCAATTAATGACCAGTCATCATGTACATTCTGTGATGCTCCCACATAAGTTTGTTTCAACACCAACATCGTGTCTTCACCTGGAACAACATTTCATTGCTCCAAAGATTTTCCAGACGGATTTCAGAGCATGGCTCTTGGATAGTAGCAGAGCCGAGTTGGAGTGAGTTGAGCAGAATATTAAAGTGAAGAACATACTGTGATTCACCATGAGAATTGCCATCCTGACCTATCCCCTGCCGGCCAAGTTGACTGAAGATCAGCGCAAGTCCCGTCTGTCTTGAATCTCATTTCTCTGCTTCTGTTGCAGGGTTGAGATGAGGCCGATGTATCTCTGTTTCTGTGTGGAGTCAGGTTGTCGCCGATAGCAGCTGTCTTGAACCGAGAGATCTGTTGGGGACCTGACTTTCAACAGCAAATTGAAGGGTATGCTATCTGACTAACGGTCAGCACAAGTGCTGTCTGCCTTGCAGGCTGTACTGGTGTATCTTGAAACCTGTGCAGAGTCAGGATGAGGCTGGTATCAGCTGTCTTGTGGAGAAAGATCCTAAGACGAGGTCCTGCCTATCAACAGCAAATTTGAAGGTAGCCTCTCTGACCGAGGACCGGCACGAGCGTTACTTGTCACACAGGTAGCGTCTCAGTTCCTGTGCTGTTAGGATAAGGCTGGTTAACAGCTGCCTTGCGAGATATTTTTAGATCCTTAGAGGATCTTCCTTCTACAGCAGGCTCACAGTTCTGATGTTAGGACCTCCTTCCTTTATTACGGAAAATAGAGATGAAGAAAGAGAGAGGGTGAGTGAGTATTAATATTTTGCACACACACACATCTTAAAGATTACTTGTGCTCCACCCTAATGGATAATGATGTTTTAAGCCATGTTTGCTTTGAAATTGTTTCCATTTATTAAAGCAAACTAATAACTTTTTTTTTTTTAGTTGTCATCAGTGATCTAACAATCCACAAAGAAGCAACACAAGAACAAGAACCCCTAGTTCACTTCCATAGGCTAGACATGGTCAAACGCTTGTGATAGAATCGAAAAGAAACTTACTCTGTAGGCATGATTGTGGTGCCATTCCCTAACATAAGATCTGCTTGAGGTATTGATGTGGTCTCGGCCGGTAGCCTCTGTTCTGCTGTGTCTCTTAGACGCTGCTTCTGCAGCGCCTCCTGCTCTGCGCTGTCCAGAAGTTTCTTGAGGATATCGCTGTCAGGCTTGCGGGATTGAGACCTCTGATTACCTGCACAATCAATGATGACAAAAAAAGGGGAGGGGGATGAGTGGTGGAGAACATGGATGATAGACCGATGAGGCACTATTGAACTTCAAAATGGGATGCCTCAATATCAGTTCATTGTTATGAATGACAATAAAAATAACATGCCACGTATACTATTTCTCATAATTAAAATGCATTTTGTTCATAATTATGTTTTCAAAATCTTGTTTTTTAATTGGCATATCAAAAACAAAAGAGAAACTAAGGAGGTAAAAGTCTCTCAGCTTCAAACTTTCCAAAAACATTTTCAGGATGGATCTATACAAAATTAGAGCCTTTAACACATAGTTGATAGGAAATAAAAACCAACCTTTCAACTGAACTTCTTCCATCTGTCTCTTGATCTCTCTATATCTCAGGAGATCATCTTTGAGTTTCGCCTCCTGTGTCTCGAGTGCTTTTATCTCCATCCTCGTAGCCTTGGTCGATGACCTCGACTCGGAAGACCTCCGGCTGCCCTGGCTCTGCACCTAACAAGTTCAAAGTAATTTAACGTGTTGGTCAGAGACATGGTCATTTCTTCTTCTTTTTTGGCAGAGGGGGGGGGGGGGGGGGGGCATTAATATGCTTCATACCACATTGATACTGTAAGACCAGAAAATTTCAAATTCATTGAAATGGTCCAGAATTGCAAAAGTTTCAAGTTACATAATAACTGAATTATAACAATGTTTATCAGCCATTTGCAAGTTTTTGCAACTAAAATAACAAAAAACAAACAAACATGTTAAAAACATGTTAACAACCTGATATCTTTTGGGTTGCCAAATTGTTATGGTTTGACAGTACTCAATTTTCCTAAAGTACAACAGTCTCTAAAGCTACGAAGACCAAATAACTTGAGATCAAAAACGTGTATGTTGTTTCAAAATGTTTAGGTTTAGGTGCTGCTGTTTAGTTTGTAAGTGTCAGATTGTCTTAATTTCAGCAATGCTTGTGCAGCTCAAGTACAGTTAGACATGTAATAGGTATGGAACATGTTTCTTTCATGCTGTGGCATATCTATGGGTAAAATGAAATACATTCTTACCTTTTTAAATCTTAAACTTTTGCGCTCCAGGGAATTCCTCTTGAATGGACCCATTCTTGGAGTCATCATAGCACCATCACTTTCACTGCGATTCAGCTGATAAAACAAATAAAAGAGACCATTATAAAAGGAACATCACAACTAAATAATACCTTTCGTAATCACATATAAAATCTAAGTTGCTGCAAAGCATGAAGATTTAAATGAAAAATATATCAAAATTAAGGTACATGTATAATCATGGTAGATTGAAAATGAACAGTTTTGTCAGAAATGAGCTAATGAATGTACTAATACAATGTATGTAAGAAGAAAAAAGCATACCTCCGGAGATAAAAAATAGTGTCTTTGTAACAACAATACTACAGGTACTTGCTATTTCAATTATATTTTATCATTATACTGAATGTATGAACACCTCAAATGAAGCACATAAACAAAAAAAGAAGTATGAGAGGAAAAAAAAGAATTACCTTTGGCATTGTAGGTCTTGCCATCCCAGTTGAAGATCCGCCTCCAAAGGTTTTGGACCTGGTGATACCTGGTCCTGGAACATCGCTGAAGTCATCGTCCAGATCCTTGGACGTCACAGTGTCCAGGTATCCGTTGGTCATCTGTGAGATGGGGTCTTCGGTAGCACCGGGGTCCCCGCCTCCCCTCCCTCCACCGGCCTCCATGGGGGAGGGGTGGTGGGAGGTGGCGGTGGGGGGCGGTAGGTACCCTGTCACCGAGGTGGGGTGTGGTGGAGCATGGTGGTAGGGTATAGGAGACGAGTGAGGGAGGGGTACATTATCCGTCGGTACCGGAGGCACTTGGCTAGCAGATGGTGGGTGACGGTAGGTGAAGAGGCAACTGTCCAGAGACGTTGAACGTAACCTACATGACAATGACATAAAAATAAATGAAAGACCGTCAAGCTTCTGCACAATAAATGATGCCACATCCGCTTCCTATGAGGATTACAATCTTTTTTAATTACACATAAGAATGTCTTTATCTTAATACCTCTCCCATGTACGTACTGTAAACGCTGTTATTTTCGCATGATTAATTTTTCCTGCTGAGCGACCCCAAAACATATTCACTGGTTCTTAAATTTGTGTTGCATGCAATTCAGACTGTTCAAAACATGCACAAAAAGTCATGCTTATATTTTCTCGAGTTCTGAAATTCGCGCTTGCCAATCTTAGCGCAAAATCCGTGAAAATGAATGTACCGCAAATATTTCTACTTTTACAGTACTGTATCACTAGGTCAGATGAACAGAATAATATATAATAAGTATGGCCCACTTGCACAATGCTTTCAATCAAAGATTGAAAACAGTGCTTCTGACATTGTGCCCCTTTTCCTTTATTTTTTACATTGAAATGAATGCATGAAGGCACTTGCTCGCCATATAAGGCTTTAATTTTTCATTGCTTCAATACAAGTTCCACATTCCTGAGCTTATTGAATTGCCTATTCAAGCTATCATGACCCTTAAAGTACAAAGTACAGAGATAGCAACAGTGGAATGGTTGAACACAATCATGGCATATTTCGATGACAAAGAATACACAGACAACGACATATCAAACACATTTGTAGATAACAGTATGCACAAACCTTGATTCAATGGGAAGCGCTGTATCAAATATGTCCGACATATGACTAGGAGTCTGCAAATACATTAAAAAAGAAAAGTACATTATACACATGTAAAAAATCTAATTCATTGACAGTTGTAACAGACAGAACCATAAAATGTACATGTACAAACAAATGTAGTAATACGTGTAGAAAATTTAAAAGTACATCCATGAACACGCTTATATTATACTATACAAATATCAGTTTTTCAATACAACAGAATGTGTGCCAAGATAGGAAAGGTGAACTAATTTTTTGTGGCCAGCAAACATTCATCATCTTACATCATATAATCTCAACGAAAACTTAATGAAATTTCTCTTTAACCTAGTTTCTGGGACAAGATACCTCTGTTTACCTATCAGGACTGATTCTCAGGCTGTCATTTATTAGGAATTGAAACCTGATTGGTGAAACAGGAATGCATTCAACAAATTTGTATCTAATATGGAAAAATTAGGAGTGCTTCTCCAGCTATCACTTCTAATTAGCTGAGATCATTAAAATGAAACTGGATAGCATTTGCCAACTTACTAGCCAATCTGCATCAACCCTACAGCATTCCATTGGAAAGAGCTGAAATCTGATTGGCTCATAACAAAGCTGGGATATCTACCAATGGCTTAAAGCTTATCTGTATTAGCTTATAGGAGGGATTAGACCACGCTGCAAGGTCACTGGACAGGTGGTTATCTCATCAAATCAGCTCTCAATTAACATAAGAAAAAGAGGATCATGGGGTACCAATGGTCACAGATTAGGCCTTGTTTGCTATATAGAGGGCGCAAGTAGCTATAAGTAGTGCAGTGGGGCTTTAATATTTACCTGACTGGATCTCTCCAGAGTACTGGTGCAGGTGGCTGTTCCCTCGCTGCTTGTATCTACATCATGATGGGGGTAAGCTGGCTGGGTGAAGTTGAGTAAGGTGTACCATCTAGGAGCTGCAGGGTTCAGCAAGCAGGCATCTAGGAGACTGATCTGAGTCCCAGCCTGGTGAAGGGAAAGGTCAAATAGAGTGTACATATCTAAATGAAAATTTTGAGACAAATAACAACAAATTTGACTCTAACGTTTAGGAAGATCGTTACTTTGGTTCTTTCTTGGAAGGAAAAAACAGTCAAGCAACCACTTGTTTATAAGACAATACTTAATGTTCTGCAGAAATAGTGTTTCCCACTGAAACTTCAATCAAGAAGTGCGTGCAAAGACCATCTGACTGTAAAAAATAGTTTCATTTCCTCAGCCCAGGGTATATATCTAAAACTAGATGGAATTTTGACTGTCGGTTTGAATGATAATGTACTCACAAGCTATTTATAGACAAACAAAATGAGCCCCATGACCTTTGACCTGATGACCCTATAATCTAATTAGTTCATTGGCTCTGCAAGATACATATACATGTCTTGAGTTTGATAGTAATCTGTCTATTGGTTCTTATGATAAAATGATCACAAGCTATTTTTGCATACATAATGAGCCCTGTGACCTTTGACCTAGTGACCCCAAAATCTAATCAGTTCTTTGGCTCTGCAAGATACATACATGACCCAAGTTTGGCAGGAATTCATCAACCAGTTCTTGAGATAACGCGATCACGAGCTATTTTTTCATACATAATGAGCCCTGTGACCTTTGACCTTCAACCTTGTGACCCCAAAATCTAATCAGTTCATTGGCTCTGTAAGATACATACATGACCTGAGTTCGGTAGGAATCCATCGACCGGTTCTTGAGATAACGCGATCACGAGCTATTTTTTCATACATAATGAGCCCTGTGACCTTTGACCTGATGACCCTATAATCTAATTAGTTCATTGGCTCTGCAAGATACATATACATGTCTTGAGTTTGATAGTAATCTGTCTATTGGTTCTTATGATAAAATGATCACAAGCTATTTATGCATACATAATGAGCCCTGTGACCTTTGACCTAGTGACCCCAAAATCTAATCAGTTCTTTGGCTCTGCAAGATACATACATGACCCAAGTTTGGCAGGAATTCATCAACCGGTTCTTGAGATAACGCGATCACAAGCTATTTTTGAAAACATAATGAGCCCTGTGACCTTTGACCTTTAACCTCGTGACCCCAAAATCAAATCAGCTCATTGGCTCTGTAAGATACATACATGACCTGAGTTCGGTAGGAATCCATCGACCGGTTCTTGAGATAACGCGATCACGAGCTATTTTTTCATACATAATGAGCCCTGTGACCTTTGACCTTCAACCTTGTGACCCCAAAATCTAATCAGTTCATTGGCTCTGTAAGATACATACATGACCTAAGTTTGGCAGGAATCTATTGACCGGTTCTTGAGATAACGCGATCACGAGCTATTTTTGCATACATAATGAGCCCTGTGACCTTTGACCTTCAACCTTGTGACCCCAAAATCTAATCAGATCATTGGCTCTGTAAGATACATGCATGATCCAAGTTTGGAGGGAATACATCAATTGGTTCTTGAGATAACGCGATAACGAGAACGGGACGTACAGACATACGGACGTATGGACGGACGGACGTACGGACGGACAACCAGAAAACATAATGCCTCCGGCTACTTTGTAGCGGAGGCATAAAAATGTTTGACTATAGAAGCAAGTAAAGAAACAGGATATAAATTCTGCCAATCAATAATGAACAAAAAAATGGTTTCATTCTATGAAAATGAAGATCTTGTTTTGTCCATTTGGAATGACATTTATAGCAAATCTTCAAAATACATATTTGAAAATGATACTCACTAGACAATCTTCGAGGCCATCTGGATTACAGAAGCAGATGTAGATCTGTAAGGTGAGGGCATGAAGCTCGGTATCCTTGATAGGAACGGTGACCTTATGACCCAGGGAGATGGTGCTAGCACCCATGTGCTGTAGGGGTGGGGTCTGGAAGCTCAGGTTGGAGTTGGGAGGGCACGGCTGGATGTTACCCTTGATGAAACTGATGAGAGAAAAGAAGAAAGCTGGAATAAATCTTCTTTGATAAAGTAACACCCTTTTGTAAAATACAATCAAAGCACGTCTGGATTATATCCTTGATGAAACTACGAAAGTTATGGAGGATTGGGTGAGAAAATAGCAGATTCTGCAGATGTGTGAAATCTGAAAATTCACATGACATTCTCCTTCAGCATGATATATGTTCCCCTTTATAATGAAGTAGGGATTATTGTTCAATCTAGTCATAAATAATGGGGGGGGGGCGGTGTTCAGAACCTGGAACATGAATGTAAAGAAAAGTAAAACTATTGATAAACTGATTTTCATGTCACAAATGAAGCATGTTCAATCACAAACACAAAATAATTAATCACACATAATTTTACGGATTGCTTAAAACATCTCCCCCAACAACCCCCCCCCCCCCCCCCCACATGAAGCCAGCATTCAACAAGCAGAAAATAAAGATACACTCTACAAAACACATATGTTTCACTTACAACTGAGTGTTTTGAGATGGTAGTAACTCCCTGAAGTTCTTGAGGTTATCCAGCGTGATCACTATGAAACCGTCCTGGGGGTCGTACTGACATCCAAGCAGGATCTGGGTCATGTCAAAGTTTGCAGGGTCGTAAACTTCCTCCACACCTGCCTCACCAGGTCTGCAGAGAGAGAGAGAGAGAGAGAGAGAGAGAGAGAGAAACTGCATTATTTGTTCTGACCTTAAACATTACCCTTGATGCAGAAATGATGTTTTGTTCTGTTATGTTTTCTCTAATAATGAGAGAACCTACAAATAAGTACTCAAAGAAAAACCTGTTCCAGACTCTTCCATCCAGTGATGTACCTTCAAACACGTAAATCGACACAACATTTAAGCACTAAGCTGAGCATAAATGTAACATTCAGTACAGCTAAACTTCCACAAAATGACAAAACGTTACGCTCTGCGTCCGTACCTTTTAGCCGACGCCTCATAGACCCCACTGTCTCCAGCCATGGACTCATCAGACACCGCGGCTGATACGCTTCGTGGAGCTGCTACGGACTGACCAGGTAATAAATCTACTCCTGGCGGATAAAAACATATGGGAAAATTGGTTGCAATTACTCAAGGACGGGCAATACGTACAATTTAATTGTATAAAGTAGAAAAAGTGAGCCTACGTAATGTAATTGATATATTTATATTTATGTTTTTTTTTCTTATCCTATAACCTTGCGAGTTTATTTTACACTACAAATCTAAGCGAAAACTTGATTCATAGAACACAAAAATAATTTTGTTAAAGCGAGTACTGCAAAATGAAAGAACAGTTCATGATGAATATGACAGAAATAATCAATCATTATAACATAAGAAATTATACATTTCTTAATGAACAGGACAGAATAATTAAGAAGGAAAAAAGCAATATTTTGTGAAGAAAAGAAAGACTTCATGCTTCATTGCATTTTGCAGTCAATGATGAGTGTTATGGAACACTTATATGTATAAAATAATTATTTTGTTACACTACTACTGAATAGACAAAGATTCAGAAGGACATTCCCTGGTTAATATAAAATATTCTAAAACTAGTCAAAAATATTATTAAAAAACATCACAGATTGATTTAATAAAAAAAAAAACAATTTTCAACTCTGAATATATTTTTCATCTATCTTTTGTTCAAAGCCTCAGCCTAAAGATGTTTTTGTCTATTTTCCATTTTCTTCCACTAGAAAAATGCCGTAAAAATATAGAGAAAAAGCAACATTTTATTTGTTTGCATGTGAAAACGTCTTTATCTTTGCTCACCTTCACTAATAGGGCTCAGCTGCGCGTTGAGATAACCTTCTTGACTACTGTACTCTGAGGTTGCATGCTTGAGATCGAGTCCTGGTCTCGGTATGCCGTACCCTCCCAGTAAACCTTGACCTCCGATCCCCAACGAGGGATCCTGCATGCTCAGCTGCAATTGTGAGAGGTAGGCTGCCAGTTGTTCCCCGTCCAAGTTAGGTGGGGGGTTAATATCAGTCCTATTGCTATGTCCTAGCATGTTTGTGAGGTGATGATGGTAGGTCGGAGGTCGGCCTTCGTACTGGAGAGGGGCGTTACCACAAGGGTGGGGTCCGTCACTTCCTGACCCAGGGGCGCCGGATTTGTTCCCTGGTCCTCCGCCCGGTGATGCCGGGGGCGAGTTGGAGGAGAGAGATGATCTAGGTGATAGTGAAGGTACAGAGGGTTCCCCTTGTCGGGCTGCCGGGTGTGGCTGAGGATGTTGCTGCTGCTGTTGGTGTTGCATGTGTTGTTGAGGAGGGTGTTGCTGGTGGTTGTAGTAATGATGAGAGCGTGGTGAGGTTTGGTGATGGTGAGTGGTGTTAGACAGACTCTGGTAATCTAAGCCTTCAATACCACCTTGTAACAATGCATCAACCTGCAATATAATAGCAAGAGAAATAAAAAACTAATCATAAATACACATGTAGATATACATGTACATCAATTCCAATTGCAAACAAATGTATTGATCTAATACAACCAATTTTCTTTGAAAGCAAGTATAAATACCCTTGCAATTTCAATTTGAAAGCATGCAAACAAACCCACCTTCTGTTGAATGATGTCATTCATATCTGGGATACTGTTGAGTTCGGAATTACTGAGGGCACTGTTCAGAGAGCCTTTGCTGGAGGCTAACGATCCTCTGCTTGATGGACCCAGCGATCCTCTGCTAGAGCTTGACGAGAGGGTACCCATTGACAAGCTGTAAAGGAAATATCAAAAATGTATTAACGGGACTGCATAGATGGTCTGATTCACAAGAAAATCATGACCGTGAAGACCACATTTTTGTTTCCCTTGTATGGTGACCTTCAAGCAGTGTTGTTTGTTCTTCTAACTAGAGAAAATTGGTTAATCAGGTCTTTAGGTTCAGAGGTGGCTACAAATGCCAGTCAAAGACCCAAGATTTTGGGGGGCAGTGAGGGCAAGACCACGGTGCTAAAGGCTCTTGGGTTGGGAGTCTGTTGCCTCCCAGGGTTTTGCGGAATATCTGCTCTGTTTTGGCTGCCTAAATTCATGCAGTATCAAACAAAGGTTTAACAAATAATACCTTTAGGACACTCTTTATTTGTGTCATCATTTACCTTCTGTTAGGGTCTTGGTTGAACTGTCTCAGCTGCTGTGCATGGATAGATTGTTTGTATTGTGACAGGTCATACTGGGATGAACTCGTCAACTGGGGATGTGATGACGATGTCGGCAGGCTTGAGGTCGATGACATCCGATGCCCGAGTCTTGACATGGACTACAGAGGATAGAAATAAAGAGAGACAGAAGAGTCATTAGAAATGATCAGTTCATTCTGACTGATAGCTACTTGAAAACTATATACCGAGAATAAGAAGAAAAAAACAAGGGCTATCCAAATCTCAAATTAGATTTACAATCTCAACAGCCAATTTAAACCTTTTAGTAAGGATCACAAATCAACTTGCAGCATTTCTATTAATTTTCTTGATAAATAGCAAGATACCAAAACACATGTTTATTTACGATCTCTTTCTTTATGAAAAATAACATTACTATGACTGGATGTTAACTGTTTAACCCTAGTTTTGATCTCTGGTAGTCATTTAAGTACATAGAGCTTTTCACAGACTAAATCCTACAAAGTACTTCTAAACCTGGGTTGAAGAAGACAACTGTAGATGAAATAATTTGTCTAAATACATAAAGTTAGAAGCTTGATCTTACCATGAGCAATTCCTGATCACTGATAGCAGGCTTAATGTTGAGCATACCTGGTTGCATTTGTACACTGGGATCAGATCTAAGAGAAAGAAAATAAAGAAAACATTTTTTCGTCAATTAAAAAGCCATTCCCTCTTATTTCACTTTTAATCTCAACTTTAAAAAAACATTTAGTTTGTTTAGCCTTTTTCTTTATGATTTGATGTCATTCACAGTGTGTATATTTTTGCTCTGTACAAAAAAATTACAAATGTCTATATTCCCTTTAAAAAAATATGTAATCATTCATGCACCCTAAATATAATGATTGAAAATATGTTTCTATACAACCCATGTATGGAACAAATCTATTCCGTAATCAATAACTAAAAAAATAAGAAATAAAAGAGAGAGGGGGCGGGAAAGGGAGAGAGGACGGGAGAGAGAGAGAGAGAGGGGAGAGAGAGGGAGAAAGAGGGAGAGAGAGGGAGAAAGACAGAGAGAGAGAGAGAGAGAGGGGAGAGAGGGGGAGAGAGAGAGAGAGAGAGAGAGAGGGAGAGAGAGAGCGGGAGAGACAGAGAGACAGACAGAGACTGAGACACTTAGAAACCTACCATACCGTATAGAATTTCAGTACTACAGACAGTCTTCCTACTAATTGTACCATTCTCAAAGTCACAAAAAGCCCTCTATTGATCAAACACATTACCCATTGACTTTGGTCTCTTACCCACTTGACTCCTACTTGAGTACCCTCTCAACAATCATACGAGGGTTATACTCAATGGGAAGGAATGGCAATCAATTCAGGCTCCATTGTGTCAATGAGTGCTCAGGAGTGCAAAAGGCATACTCATGGAGAAAGTATTCCTGGCTTCACAATGCCAAAATGCAATATCCCTATTACCAACAATGCCATAAGAAATGGTACACGTACCTATAGATGTGTATAAATACATATAAACGGAGGTGTAAAAGAAGTACTTACAGCCTAAATTGCACTGATCCCCTAAATTTACAATGACATGTTACGTGGTAGATATAATGTACATGCATGAATCTTAGTTGAGAGTTGACTTTCAATTGAAATGGTACTTACAGCCTTCCGCCTCTGTCTTGGCTGAAGATCTGGGCCTGGACCTGGAACAGCTCGTTCTTGATCTGGGCTACCCTAGCCTTGGCGTGGGCCACCTGGGCCTTTAAGAGATCCGGGTCATACTTGGTGCTTCCACTGGAACTGTTGGAATTCACTGAGTGATGAAATTAATTTAGAAAAATTTATAATTTTCATGTATTTGAAAACTGATGGAAGAATAAGAACAGGAATAAGGGAGAAACAAAATAAAGCACAAGACTATTAAAATGGAGTATAGAGATAAAAGTATCAAGAGAGAGAGAGAGAGGGAGAACGAGAGAGAGAGTCAGAGAGGGGGGTAGGGAGATCAATTGTAATGTGGTAGATTCTGAATCTAGACTTCATCCCCATCAAGTGTTGAATCCAAACTAAGGAAAAATGTTATTTACAGTCAAAATCGTTAGAGCAAGCAAGTCCTGAGCTGGCAAGTCCTGAGCAAGCAAGTCCTGTTAATAAGGACCCCCCCCCCCCTTCTAGAAGACATTTTTGCTTCATTTTTCCCCCCTCAATAAAATCCTTATAATTGAAGACATGTAAAGGAAAAAAAAGAGTTTTGGAGATTGCTCTATAAGTCTTTATAGACAGATGTGACTGAACGACACCATTTCGTATACCTACATCAAAGTTTAACAGCAGTTAATAAATACCAACACCTAAAATGAAGGTAAATCACCTTTTAATGGGGTTATCCTTGCAAATTGCAAATACTGACTATTGTTGGTCTTCTGCCAACTTTATACTCTCAGGCAAAAAATATTTGAAGAATCTAGCAAAAGATTTGGAAAAACCAGTTAATCTATTCATGTGCCTTATTTCCATGGCTAAATTCCCAACAGAGAATAAGATTTTAGGGGAATAATGGTCTCAAAATTGTAAAATAAATCCCTTTGTTCAATAGTGAGAATGATACTACTTCTGTTGTAATCGCACAAAGACTCGTCAGACGTTGATGACTTTGTCCTTGGAATTAATATGCTATCAGGGCCTTTAATCTTTCTCCCGACTTTCATCACGTCAAATAGCTCAGGGCAAGAGCAGTCCCTTCACAAAAGGCAACAAAAGACTTATCTCGCCAAATCTGTGCGTTGGCGAAGAGCTAGAATGGGGAGAATATTCCACTTATCCTTCTGATTTTTGGAGCATGGAATTACTACATATTTCCAAATTGTCCCCACAAATCATCTATTAAAGCTACAAGTTGCTTCAAGGGAACAATAGAGTTAGAAGTTTGAAAGGATGATCTGCATTAATTTGGAAATTGTCTTTTTTTAAATAAAGTGACTGACTTTATAGGGGCATTGTTATAATGACTTTCAAGAAATAATTTGCTGAATGTGACCTACTAAAAAAAAAAAGATGGTTTACCACATCAATCAATTTATTTTAAAAACATTTTTTGGGGCTTAAATGAAAATGCCTTACCACAGACATCCAGACACAAATCAATTTTGTAATTTAGCGCATCGCTCATCAGCATTTTATAAAGAATGTCAAGAAAGAGAAAGATTAGAGAGATAAATACAAAAGTAGCCCATTTAAAAAGCAAAGCAGTAATATAATTTTGATAATTACTCATCTGATATTCTACAGCTATGGTTATAGCGGTCACAAGTTTGAAGGGATAAATGAAATGGAAAGATAAAATTGTAAAATGGAGTAATTTATTATACTTACAGCTTGTATGCGACTGCCAACCACTGAGAGCCTCGTTGGATCTTTGAATCTGAAAGAGAAGAATCAGAAGGATAGAAAAGATATGGTGAAGAGTGGTTGCATACAGAGAACGTGCGGTATGACAAAATGAATACCATCCTTGCTCATCTAGCACTATGGCACTCTGGCAGTGTGTAGCTGCATAGAGTCTACTTTGAGTATAAAAAGATTTAATCAGACAGACCCTGCAACTGATAGTGTACATTTGTGATAAACAACATAAAATTGAGGAAGGTTGTTAAGAGTGCTAAAGAAATTTAATACAATTCTAAAATAGAGCCTGTAACTTTTCAGGATCTATCCACTTTTGCATTCTCTACATCTTGTGCAAGTTTTAATTGATTCTGTGTATTTTCATTGTTGTGAACTACTGAATCTTCACAAGCAGCCACCTACATGTAGCAGCACTAACATAAACTAATGATAATTGATTACGATATAATTAAAGACGCTACAAAGATAGTCGCTGTCGCAATAAAATCATAGATAGAACAGTTTTCAGATTCCTGCACTAGAACTCTAGGCCCTTGCCCTTAGATTTAACATCAACCCAACATGTGGTAAGCAGAGAGCCAAAAGAGCGTTACTCAAAGTAAGACTATATGAGCTAATGCCCTTTTAGCTTCCACCAAATGATATCATCTGTTTGGATCCAGAAGGGCATCATCTCATATACTTTGGCCCAAATTCACGAATGAGTTTATCTTAATCCCATGCCCGTATCCTCATGTCCAATGGCCAACAATATGCTTCTGAATACATTTGCATCTACGCTCATTTCAATCCATGGTGGAGGTTTTAAGACATGGTTTAGACCATGGTTTAAACTACATCTCTTTTTGGAATTCATGGCCTTGACAGTTGACAGAGTTAATGCCCTTCTGGCTCTGAACGGACAATATCATCAATCACGCAGCCTAGTCTGACTGATCTTCTTCTGGTCTGAAGGGAAAGTCTTGTCGGTGTGGGAGACATCTGATGGCAAAATGCTCAGGGGGAAACTTCTTGGTAATTCTCTCACTGGTGGTCTGTACATGACACACTAAACATCAATCCTACTTCTGCCGATAACTGGGGCAGACAGACAACTACCTTTTGGGGAGTGGGATTACAACCATTATTATTCTTGTAAAATGGGATAGTGAGTAAACTATGAGATGCAGTTTGTATTGGAGGTTGGTATGGGTGAGGGCCTGTGAGAATTTGTCTAGATCCATTTTGGCCCCCCCCCCCCCCCCTGCCCCCTATTTAACACTGTACTGGAAGTCACACACCATACCTCTTCCTGGCTAAGATGCAATCCATACTCTGGGATGTCTCCAAGCAAAAATCTTGGATGTTGGTCTGGATGAGGCTCTGGGGAACACCCCCTCTAAAAGCACTACTTCCCCACTTCACCCCCTCCCCCTATTTAACACTATGGTTGTCACACACCATATCTCTTCCTGACTAAGATGCAATCCATGCTCCTGGATATCTCCTAGCAAGTGTCTTGACTGGAGGTTGGTCTCGATGAGGCTCTGGAGAACACCCCCCTTTAAAAGCACTACTACCCACTCCTCCCTCTCCCCCTAATTAACAATGTGAGTGCCATACGCCATACCTCTTCCTGGCTAAGATGCAATCCATGCTCCTGGATGTCTCCAAGCAAGTGTCTTGACTGGAGGTTAGTCTGGGTGAGGCCTCTGGGAGGAGCGTCCTGGCCGGTGGTCTGGCCGGTGGTCTGCAGGTAATCCTTCAGCATGAACTCCTGGTCCTTTCTCCACACCAAACGAGGATCCTCCACTTGGTTGTTATCTGCAAAGAAGCAAGAATCACAGACAACAAGGATGAAATAGGACTGATTTTATTAACCTGTTGACTACTGAATTCTCTCATTCCCATAGGCTTAATACAGGGACCACCAGGTTCCAGTAGACAAAGGATTATGGGCTACTATACAAAGTGCAAAATTGGGCAATGCCTTATAGAATTGGAAATCTTACCCAACTAAAATTGATTAGATATAGGAGAATGTAAATTTGTAAATAACTATGTTAAAGGAATTTAGAACAATTTGGGTCAATCCAAATTCTCTATTTACAGCCTTTGACTTGTGTTATTGTACTCAGTACTTACAAACATTTTTACATAAGTATTATGATCAGAAAATAAGGGAGAAACGGAATAGAAGAAGGAGGAAACAGAAGGGAAGAAAGAAAAAAGGGAAGAGTAGAAGGGAGAATCAGGATAAATAAGACTGTATTTTCAAAGGATTAAGGTATGCTACAGTACATGTACTTTGCCAAACTGGACTGTCCTTATTGTGTTCACCGATGGTATCCAAACCCAATTTGACAGATATTGTTGGGGATTTGTTATTCTCCATCTACACTGTACAGGGGCGTTAGTCTCAGGGCTACTCCCATCGACCTTCATCTATTCTTGTTACTTCAAAGAAAACATTTATTTGTAGGCTCACAATTTTTGTTAAAGAAACACTGTTGCTCTCTGTGTACAGTACTACAAGAATATACATACACATGTACAATGTATATATACAGTATATGATATATCTAAAGAAAATTTTTGAACAACAAAAAATTGCTATATATATGCTAATTAATAAGTATTTTAACTTATCATAAGACTGAAATTTGCAGTTAGTTATAGGCTAAGCATTCATGGAATTTCTCACGTTGTGCAAGTACCACACCTCGAAAGTCATCAATTTCTAAGGGTGGGCTACTTTTGTAAGACGGAGGGGCATCAGAGCCTACCTGGTATATCAATTGGACCAACATTTTGATAGCAAAATGGGATGGCTATTGAGAGAGACAGAGGGAGAGAGGGAGAAAGAAATAGAACACCACCCATGTATGGTAAAGTTTTGTGTTGCCTTTAAAATCACTGGAGACTTGTTGTATATGTACATGATGTAACATGAGGACCCAATACCGCATATTAGGACACAAAAGAAAAATAATTGTAATTAAGATTGAAGCATACATGAACATGTCATAACTGATTACATTTTATATTCTAGCCAGAACATGTCTGATTGGCAGATGGATAGTACTTTTGCCATTCCATTCACATTTCTGCCACAATTTCCACTGTCGGCGGCCGTGTATACCAAAATCATGTAATTTTTCCTTTTTCAATACTATTCTACAATGTCTTGCTCTGTGCCCAACAGGAGACGACATTACATTTCCAAAGCGAAGTATTCAATTACTGTTTCTGTTTCAGTTGTGACAGGCGAAAAGGTGTAGAAATCCAAGCCCGGAATTTGGCGAGGAATGCGAGGCCTCCATGTTTCTAGTGAAGATCCTTGTCAGGGGGGCCTGGAAGGGGTCGCGGGGTCACCGAAAGGAGATCAAAGGTCTAATCTTTTGCCCTGGATACACTGCAAGGGTACACACATTCACATACTTTGCTCCATCTCAGGTTTACAAACTTTGAGAGGAAAAAATGTGCATGGAGTTTGGCACAGAGTCAACAAATGGAGAAAGTTTTGGTTTTCTTACACTTTTACAGGAAAGTAGAATTTGCGATAAAAAGTGATTGCCATTACTCAAGAAGGAGTAAACTTCAACAAAAGATAATGTTTCAGGCGCACCATACCGCATTCCTTCATAAACTAAACCTATGCCACCAAATAAATTAAGGCAATTAAATGCCACAAAACTCTAACATTATTACACAAATGTCAGTAAAAATGACACCCACTTGATCTGAAGGGTACCATGCCATTCCTGCACATAGACCCGATTTATGCAGGAACTACATGTATGAGGGAACGATATTTTTGAAGATTGATGTTTTTAAAATCTTACAGGCCTGTACATGTATACATGTACAGTATGAGCAGATGGAAATAAAATATGGATGAGAGCCAGATTGGAGATATTTGGGGGGTGGACAAATCAATGAGCCTACAGAATATTTCAACCGGGAACAAAATCTCTAAGATGTGTCACTGGGAGGGGGCAACTACAGTCCATGTAGACCTACGCAAAAAAAGAAAAGAACTATGGGCACTTGGCTAGCCACGGTGTGGAAGCCAATCCTGCATGTTATGTGATCCAACTGCATCGGACCCTTGTATCAAAAGGATTAGACCAATCAGTTTTCAGTCAATAGATACAGACTATAGCTGTCATCAGTCACAGAGAAAGACCATACAATCCAAACAGTGGTCCTGGTATGGCAGCTAGGCAGGAACTAGGTCAGGTCATGTGGTTGGGCAGCAGTGAGTATGCATGTACATGGCATGGCCAGCGAGCAACCACTGGCTCACGGTGACAGACGAGCAGATGCCCAAATTTACTCTCGGGAGTCACACAAGTAGGCCTATGCTAGTATCAAACCAAAAACTTTCACATGCATTCAATGCTCGTAAATTTCCCAAGAGGTTCAGATTTATGATATTTCATGTCATGACAAAACTGAATTACAACTGACATGATTAAACACTCCATTTTTGTAATTTGAGAAAAATTGTTACCTGAAAATGGTAATCTGTTATAGTTCATGAAAGTTTCATG
This sequence comes from Strongylocentrotus droebachiensis, assembly GCA_035222895.1. Classification (NCBI taxonomy): domain Eukaryota; kingdom Metazoa; phylum Echinodermata; class Echinoidea; order Camarodonta; family Strongylocentrotidae; genus Strongylocentrotus; species Strongylocentrotus droebachiensis. Next base: position 27,237 of record JAVYIG010002744.1, read on the forward strand.
TCCAGACAGTCCCTTGATTTACAGTTCCTAGAATGATTCTGATATTTTAGTACCGGTATGTTGAAAATTATCATTTTTCTCTTTCAGAATTCAGATGAGCCTCAGATTAAAGTGTATAGTCCTGAATCTGGCTGATTAAATTTTTCATAATCTCCGCCATTGTGATCTCTCCAAAACTTTCTGCAAGCCACAGATGGCATGTGATCCCCGTAAAATAGGCTGGGCGTACCATTGATGCCTACGTATTCATGGATTTTTCGCCATCTTCGGCTTGCAGCAGGTGGGGATGGGAGAAATCGCGATCGAGAAAGAAAAAAAAAACCCGGTCCACATTCTAGACTAAACATGTGTACCGGTAAACAATGTAGGCTTTATTTAGCCTATAGATTCCTTTTTTGCATATATGGCCTGCAACTTTTCATTTTAAATTCATCCATAAAAGTTTAAAAAGTTGTATCACTGCTTGTGCGCCACCTTTAGTGTTACATTTGTACTTAAGTACTTTTAGTTGAAAGGAGAGATACTAGATGGATTGTTCTGCTGTCCTTTGATATACATTTTTCAAGAGTTCTAAGGAACCCTTTGTGAAATGAACTCATAGTTGTTCGATGTGGTATGAACTAAACTGGGCTAACCAGAATATTAGAGTAAGAATAGTTTTTTTAAGAATAGCAAAAGACAGAGTAGAGCAAAAGAAGATATCAAAGAGGACAGGACATAGGATTAGGAAGGGGTGAAGGAGAGGGGTGAAGGAGAGGGAGAGAGAGAAGAGGGAACGGGAGGCCGACAAGGATATGAAGGGGAGGGGAGTCGATATCAAAATGGATATTGCATACAAAAATGACAGGAAAAAAGGAGGAAAAGAAAGAAATCAACACTTTACATATTTCTAAGAAAATTTAACTAAATAGAAGCAGGACACATACATGTAGGCACTTCCTCGCTTCTCCTTAAAATGTCCATGTTCAACGGACTAGAGTTGTTTACTCCGCCAATTAGGTTGAACAACAACACTCCTAATGAAAACAGCTTAAAACCCAACTTGCTTTCAAGGGCCATTGTGCTGCATTGTCATGACCCAACAATACAGGCTAGCTGGGAAATAACACTTGACCATGCATTCCAACACAAGACCTTTTGACACACAAGGCTCTCCAAACTTGGACTACCTCAGAAAAACATTCCTTGGTGATTACAAGGACGTTGCTCACTTTAAAGGTGAGATCCACAAAATCATCAAAAGGTAAAGCATATTTTGTGTTAAAGCAAAGAGATACAGTACTACAGTACTGTAGTATCCTTTAAAGCACGTCTGTACTAGTTTTGCCAGGGAGATTAGACCTCCCTGCAAGGTCACTGACAGGTGGTTATCTCATCAAATCAGCTCTCAATTAACATAAGAAAAAGGGGATCATGGGGACCAACAGGCACCGATTAGACATTGTTTGCTATATAGAGGGCCTATGTAGCTATAATATTAGTGCAGTGGGGCTTTAAAATGGTCAGGCTGAAAATTTGAAATTCAGACCTCCAAATTTTGAAACTTTAACAAGGCGCCCATGAATACAAACCTTAAAATTGCAAGATGAACATTTGTGAACATTTGTGAACATTTGTGTAAAAATGCTCATGTTGAGCCATGTGATGATAAAATTTACACTTGTGTGTAAAATATACCATGTAAACAATGGAAATATGTAGGCCTGTAATTGAATTACATTAAGGCCTGCATATTTTTGTATACAATGGAAGTAAACATGTGTATTTTGTCTAGTATTTATTTCCGATTGACTTTTGTGTGGTTGAAATAACTTCCCCCTTATGTCATTCAACCTCAGAGAGGCATGCATAATATTGGCAATATAAATAAATAGCCGTCAAGGCAAAATATTTGTTTTTCACCTACATTTTCACCTGGTGTTTGATTTTAGTGGTAATATTGATAATGTGGATTATTGAAATAGCATGTGGAATGATGCGACACAATGTCAATGAAATCATTCTCTGTAGAAAGAAAATGCATTGTTTTAGAGAAAACATTGCTGAAGACTCTTTCAAACAAATTGGACAGTGCCATTTCACTTTTATCATCGTTTTAGAATTAGAAAGCAGGATCACATTTTCCTGTACAATCAGAGAAGCTAGCTCACTTTGGTAAAATCAAATGTGAAAACAAAGTTGTGGTATGCTCTCAATGGGGCTAAAATCTGTAGATCACTAGCCCCACCAATAGTAAGAGACGAAGCAGAATTTTGCGAGTGAGAAAATGGTAAAAATGTGACCATCCCTTCAATCTACTGCAGATGTTTACCCACTTGTGATTTCCTTCCACTGTGGATGAGAATGGAGCCAGGCTGAATCGTTCCTTTAAACGTTCCTTGGCTGCTTCTGGGAACAAGAGAGCCCACTCAGATGGGATTGGGGTGCACAACAGAATGGAATGTGGGGAACAATAGGCCGCTAGGAAGTGGGAACAACAGGCACAGTCTAACCACACAAATTGCTACATGCTTAACACATTTCAATGGAGGAAGAAATGGAGTTGTGATTTAGCCAGAAAAGAATGATCAGAAATTGCGGGAGTGTCAGTCATCAGGCTGTTTGTTATACAGGCATTTTTGTAGCACTGACCAGTAATGTGCTTGCATGCACGTGTAATCATGAAAGGGCCCAGCCCTACTTATTATAGCGATAATAATACTGCATATTATATCCCTCATGTATAGTTGTTTGCATTGCGATTGTACAGAGCACGAAAAAGGTATAGACAAGTACTATCTTTCGATCTCAGGTCGAGATAGTACTTTTGTAAAGTAATTTTTTGCTGCTACCCCACTTGCCCACCCTTGCCCATTGAATACGCATAGCAAAGTAGGTTACGCGAAATGTCAAAGTCAATGTCAATGTCAAATGAGCGCGCATCAACTGTATTACATGTATGCATGTTGCGCTTTGTAAAATCTAGCTGAAGCTAAACTGTCTGCAGAATCAGTTCTTATTATTGTGTAAAATTCACTTTAAATAGACCTTATTGCCGATGTGGGATATAAAACAAATATTAACCTCCTTTACTTGGGCAATGGATACAAACTATCATCGCCTCGGTGATCTTGGGGTTACCATCTTCCCTCGCCTTGCGGCTCGGGAAGATAGTAGCCCCGAGATCACCTCGGCGATGATAGTTTGTACCATTACCCTCGTAGTCGATTAATATTTGCTTACTATCATACTGGTGTGGTGTTAGTGCTATGAATACCGGGTAAATGAGTTTTGATCAAACAATTTTTTTTTAAAGGTGTATAGTTATTTTGTTATTTTATTTTATAGGTGTATGTCATGTTAACGATATGATTGTTCCCTGGTGTAAAAATGAGAATCTTACAAGACCATATACAGGTATAGGTAGGAAGCAATATGGAAGCAATGTGACAAACCGCAAGAGAAAGATTTGTGCAGAATTTGGGGTGAGGAGGAAAATGTGAACAACAAATATTTTACGATATATACACTGTAGTTCATGGGACGGCCCTCCCTCAAATTGCTCTTATTAACAATCTTATATATGTACACTTTACAAAGTCTGAGCACTAGACTAGTAGTAAGCAGGAACACTGTACCCTTATATGTGAATAATCCTTTTTTATTTGTTTGTTTTGTGCGGAATGTGAACAATTTGTATGTAGCCTTTTTTTTCAAAGTTTCTACAGCTTTACATTTTTTTTTTCTTCTTCAGTTTTCAATTCGCCCTCTTATTGCCTTCCGCACTGTAACCCTTTCTATGAAAAAGTAGGTCTATTCTTTGCTGCCCATTTGCAATATCTACCAAAAAAAATCAAAAAAGACTGCAGGGGGCTACAATGATATCATATTCATTATATTAAAAATCCAAGCATGAGCAGGTAATCCCTCCTTACTTGTACTTTAGTCAACGAGCATTGTAAACTTGTCTACAGATACTAGATAGCTCACATATCTACCTTTGTTCTATCCCAACTAACCCCCCACCATGTTATCACCCCCAACACAGATCTCTGTAAAAAGACTATTCTTTAATATAGAGCAATCACACAAGAGAACATTTATATGAAACTTGTACAAAGCATTCACAAGAAAAGAGGGCTCACCAAAAAGAGGTTCACCAAAAAGAGGTTCACAAAAAAGAGCATTTATACAAAACTTAAACAAAGAGACATTCTATTTTAGCAAAAGGGGCATACGCATGAAATAAGAATATCATATAGGTTACAAAGATGAAGAAATTAGTTTTAGGGGAGTTCAGCTGTGAGAATGTTTCTTGTGTTATCCACTGAAAGAGAGAGAAGTGCTTACAATATGCATATCATACAGTTGTAGCCTATACAATAATTCTCCCTAATCTGAATGGGGGAGGGGAGTATAGTCGAACACATTCATTTGTCTTGTCTACTTCAAAATATTTGAAATGAGATCTTCATTTTCACTTCAAATGAATGACAGACAGACAGACAGACAATGCAAAGCAAGTCAACCGTTGCAGAGATGTCTTTCTCCCATGACACCAGTCTGTCTGTGTCTAATCAATCATGACACAAAATCAATGCATCAGGATCACATCTAAGAATGAGTTACATTGGATCTAAAGGAGGATTAAGTCAAGATGATGCTCCAATTATTGCCTTTGTATTTGTTTGTAATGTAGATGAATGCTAGTTTTAGAAGGGGAGTATCACATCAAATGATAAAATCAATGGGTTTTTAGAGCTACTTGGCTGTATTTCAGGTTTCTAATATTGTTAAAGGTGATTGAACTATCGAAGTCAGCATGGGGTCTAGTTTACAACACATAGATGTTTTTTTTCTATGAAAAAGATGCTTTACTACATCATTAAAAATATCTATAATAATGGACTTTATCATTGGCCTTCATTCAGTCATTGTACCATGCATTTACAGAATACTTCATCCATCTAATGTCTATAGACCTGCATGCACACGCCACCTGGGAATACTTTGCAAAGTTTGTTGAAAATAGTAGGCCAACATCATCAAATATTGTATGCAGGTCGGAGAACATGTAGGATAGAGCACAGTTCTTTAATACAAATTGCATCAAATTTGTCTTTTCACTTCAAATTTTGTCTAATATAACAGGGCTCCACACTAACTTTTTGTATAGGGGGTCCAGATAAAATAAAATTGTGTCTGTATGCACAAGCCCTATGACTATGTAAACATTTTGATATTTTGTGTTTTGTCCTGGCCGCCTGCTAGTGTCAAGCCTTGAATAAAAGCTCTAATAAAAAGGTCAGATATATACTAAAATCAATAGACTTGGTCAGTGATGTATAATAATAATAGTGGGTTCTTGTCTGTCAGACTTGACACTCCTGGCACTCCACATGTATTACCCGGCTTCAGCATGGCTGCACGGCACTCTAGCATTTCAAAGAATTAATTCCTGCCAGGTACCCATTTACATCACCTGAGTCGAGTGTGGCAAATGTAGATTAATATCTTACCAAAGGACATTAGTATCAGACAAACTAGCTTAGACTTGCCCCATATCAAATTCTAACTATTAATGGGCCCCAGAGTTCAAACATTATCTACCAGATAATGTAAGCCAACACTAAACAGACTTCATGAGCTAATATATATGGCCATTATACTGAAGTGTGCATGACCAACATACTATGCATGTATGTGGAATGGGTAATCAGTAATCAGAAGTCAGGTTCACACAACAGTCCATCAACTATAAGTTTAGGTAATGGTTTTAAACTTAAGTTTACTTGAAGTTACAATCCATGGATGATCAGTGTGAGATCTACAAGTAGTGGGGGGGGGGGGGGGGGGGGAGTGGACATGGTCACTTGAAGATGTGTGGACGCACTCAACTTTGAGGTAATACGTCAGCTTGTAGTTAAAAGGATTGCTTTCTAGGCTTGTAGTTGAAAACTTTTAATACCCCTTGTTTTGGTCCAATGTGATCCCTTGTCATAGTTAGTGGATCAATGTTTATAATTTTGAGGTTTCGCTAACTTAAAAGTTTAGAACTACAAGGTACCACGTGAACATAGCTTGAGTTGCATCGCCAGTCTATTAATCTCTATGACTGCATATCAACTGCCACAAATATGTCAACAATGTCAGCGAGGAGAGCTTATCCGTAGATAAGTAGGATTGGGGATTGGGGCTTATCCAGATAAGAGAATTACTGGGTAGAAATCAGGCATTTCGGGAGCTGCTTATGCAAATATGCGGTTGAAAAACAAATTATATTCTACATTCATGAACACATTCTCCATACAAAATACTAATTGGGTTGTGAAATGCAATTGATTTCAAAATTTGGGGCAAGTTCTGTGATACAAACTGCAGTGGTATTATTTCCCAGTCCCAGTATGGTATGTATTTCTAAGTACATGGGGATTTAAAAAAAAGTAAATTACATTCCACCCTTTTAGATGGTTATAGGTACATTATGTGCAGTTCACAATCTCTTTTTCCTCCTTGGGAACTCCATTTCATCAGGCAATTCTTGATGTAATCAACTTTGTATGTTTTTAATTTTTTTATTTATCAACTATCGTGTATATTTGAATGATCAACATTGAAAAACTCTTTTGATCAGGTAGTACATTATGTACAGTGTGGACGGAATGAACTTTGAAGTTCATCAGCCTGTAGTTTAAAACAGTTATTTCAGCCATGTGGCTGTATCAACCTGCGTTGTTGTTAGTAAGCCGTAATATAAGGTCTCCCAAACCGAAAGTTTGTCATTACAAATGTCCAATCCAATGTGAACATGGCCAATTTTGTGACAATTGAGGCTCATTAATTGGTCTGCTCCCCTAATTGGACTCCTTGACTAATTGATCTAAAGCTTTAATTTGATGTCCCTATCATAAAAGAGGAGGAAGGCATATTTGATGATACATTTGAATGACCCTCAATGAGGTTTGTAAATCAATCACAAACTAAAGCCCCCTCCCCCCTTCACAAAATACAAGGGGCATGTTTGTGGATGTGATTTAGAACAGTGCCTCTGACTAGCACCATACGAAATAATAATGCCAATAGTTGAATGTGATGAAAACATTGTGGATATAATCCTGGAAATATCCAATATCCTTTTCAATGCTCCAAAAAGACAGTCTACTTGAGAACATTTAGAGCTGAGTTTGAAAAATAAAAGTTTCTCCAAAGTTTGCCATAGCCACAGAGCAATATCCTATCTTTTCATTTCAATCTATTCATGTATCACATTCACAGCTCAAAACAAGGAGCTCACAAGCAGCGATGAGTCATTGCTTTAGGGTGGGAGTTACATTTCAAAATGCTAGCATCAGCATCCCCTGGTAAACGCATTTATATTCCTTCTCCTTACGACCCTATTAACCCCTTAACTGCATCGTTTGAAAGTGATGTCAAGTGCCAAGTTCATCATTAAGCTATTGTGGCTTGCTAGCAGCAAGACTTGATGCCTTTTTTTCAATGGGGGGGGGGGGGGGGGGCTGTTCCTTAGGAATAAGAGGGCTTGTTTTAAAATGCAATATTTTAATAAAAGTAACATATTATCGGAAAAGTTTATGAAAGTGTTACAATGGGGCTCCAGTGCCCCTGAGACCCTAAGTATTTTTGAGGGCTAGTCAAAAGAATCTATCCAGGAAATATTCAACATTACTGGTAGGTGGGTATGGAAAGGCCTTATTCAGAAGAGTTAATTTGGAGGGTGGACAGTGGACACTGAAGTTGACTTTGTCCTCTAAGCTAATTGAATAGCCCCTGTCCCACCCCCATATTGGGTCTTTAATTTAAACAAAGTTAATAGATAAAATGAAATTTGAAGAAAGAAAAAAATCAATGTAGAATTTTTTTGAGTTATAAAAGATCCCATGGAGGTGAAAAATGATTCATTGCGAAGGTTGAAAGTTAAATTATTGAACCTGAAAGTCGGACATGATGATTGGATGATGAAAGCATGTTGATTGTCCTCCGATGACCCTGCCGTGAGAAAACCCTCATTGCCCTGACCTGCACCCACCCACCATCACAACATCAAATCAATCTGATTAATGCCCATCATCAGATGGGTTCAGGAATGCAGAGAAGCTCTTCTCCAGGTGTCAATTTCCCTCCTCCCTCCATTAACCCATTCCATACTAGAACTCACTAGTTGTATATATATGCAGACTACAGTGTAAGTAAAACCAGGTTTACCTTTCAAGTTGTCCACTAATCTATAGAGTGCATAGTGTCAAGCTTACATTGTGTATACATATTTTGTAATTCTTTAAAAAAATGATTGAGAGATTGAATGAATTAAGTATTGAACTAAATTCAAAATGACAGGGGTTTTTTTTCTTCACATATAATAATAATACTAATAATAATAGCCTAATAGTCCAAAAATATATTAAACCGAAACGGAAATTCTTTTTGCCCAATTGATCGTGAGCCTGGCAGCCACTGAGCAGCGCCAGATCGACGTTGCTCTATCCCTTATTGTTGAACGCCAAACAAGGTAGCAACAACTCCCATCTTTTTACGTCTTTTGGTATGACGCGGCCGGGGTTCGAACCCACGACCTCCCGGTTGTGAGGCGGACGCTTTACTGACTGAGCCAACACTCCGATATAACTTTGGACATATAGCCATATAGAATTATTGTAATTTTTTCTGGATGAATAGGTCGACACTTTAATAGTGCTGTACAAAAAGTGAACCAACTGGTACTTTACCAACTTAGTAGTTGTAGAGTAGGGGTTAAAACCAAGAATAAAGCCATTGTGCTAAATATGAATCACCATTGGAGTCTCACAATGGAATTCACAGGAAGATAGAAGAGTTATATCAAATAAATGATCGTGAGATGCAAGCAGTTAATAAAGTATCTTGCTAATGAGTTTTGCAGTGATTGGCCCTGTCTAGACCAATGCCACCCATCTGTGTTGAATGGATGTTTACGCCCCTTAAAGAGAAAGTTGGGTTCGGCGTTCGGGTCATGCGTTGTATTGTGAAAGAAATTAGAGATTCTTGGAAAGGTTATATAGGGTAGTTGACTTTTTTTTAAACTAATACTATTCAACTATTTGGTTTCTTGGAATAACCATAATATAACAAAACTTAATGAAAATCACACGTGAGAAGCACTCTACAATGCACAAAGAAATGAGTATAATGAGATTATACAATCATGTGGTATCTACATTCAATCCAAAGTTATAAACAATTATGAGTGATCTTAGATTTGGAGCATGACGGCACTTCAAGAGCACTCCTTTCTATGGGACATTGCTAATATATTTTTTCACATATTGTAGGAATACAGAGAATGAGAAAGCTCAGACTATTTGTCATCTTTACCCAGAACTACAAGTTAACCTTACTTTCTACCATCAATGCACGACCCAATGGCAATAACATCTTCCTTTGCATAAAAAGGCAAAACCAATAACTGGTTTTTCAAATTTGAACCCCCCCCCCCCCCCCCATTTGCATAAGGCGACAAAAAAAGTTAATCTAAATCATCCTTGATGTATCGATAGGTTGCAGTTTAATATTTAAACTTATGTACTGTATCTACTGTATATCTACCTACAGGGTACTCTTAATTGTGGCACTCTTTTCATGAAATCTTATATTTAATATCACTGATATTATATTCTTGCACCCTGTTAGAATCCTAATCTATTAAAGAATAAAGATTAATCCAATTTCTAATCAGGAAAAGTAAATTCTATCTTTAATTATTGATGAGATGACTTACGGTTTAAATGATTGATGTAGTAGACACCGATTGATGGATCAAATGTTTCCTCCCATCCAAATGGCAGCTCTGTGTGATATGGAAGAGAAAACAAAGCAATTTTAATAACTAGATCACAAAATAATGACTGAAAATTTCAATCCCGGTCATGAAATTGCATTTGCAAGAAGGGATTTGGCAGATATTGTTTTTCTATCCTTAAGTTCTGATACCATCAATTTTAATAGATTCTGGGAGTTTTATTTTTGCCATTACCTTATCCTCATGACTTCTTTAAAGTAGGCATAATGTTCATATCTGAATATTTGTAGATTCAAAAGTAAAATACAATATACACCTACATCATACATGATTAATAATACATGATAACGTGGGGTCTCACCATTGTTTTCATTATTTTAAGTGATAACATAAATTGTCCTAAAATTTGTAATCTTGAGGACTAAAAGGCAACAAAGAAACCAGTACTTACCATCACCAACACAGTCTCCAAATGTCAATGGTTTGATTAATCTGTGAACAAAATGACAAAAAAGTGATAGGTAAATTATGAGCAGGCGAACTATAAGCAGAAAATGTATCAGATAGGTACTCATCTTTGTTCATTACTAATCTAATCCTGACATCCTCAAAATCCTCTATCCCCAATCCGCTGATATGAAAAAGTATACTATTAACAACTCTAGAAATTGCAGTTTTATCCCCCCCCCCCCCTACCCCCAAGTTTGCAGGTAATATCTCATAATCAGAAAATAAGCAATATCTTGTGTTGAAGACCAGTTTGACATAATTAAATGTAGAGTTTTAATAAAACAACACTAGTGTGGTACTGTAGTTCATGTTGTAATGAGTCATAGAATACATATTACATTCTACACAGATACTTTTTAAATTTAGTCTGCCTGTAGTGTGTTTCCATGTTCATATTATGTCCTACAAATTATTTTATTTAAAACTTAATATAAAACTGAAGATAAAAACAAATTGCAAAAATTGCTAAAATACATGTACCGTACATGTACATGTACATTGTACATGTAACTGTGTGAAGAGAATGGATGAAACCAACTCTACCTCGGTTCACAAATATTCATTTTAGGTGAATAGTTGGTACCATGTTCATTTTATGACATATGGAATGTGTAACAGGTGTCTTTATGAAGCTCTCTGAAGCTTTTATGATTCTCTGAAACATACCCAACATGTGATCATTTGTACACATGTGATTCCCTACACATGTATGGAGTTCTCTATACTACAGAAATCCCAATACGATAGTGTACGAGTCTTCATTTCATTCACACTTCATTTATATACATGTACAGTATTATCTCGATGTAGCAAATTAGAAGCTTATGAAACCATGATACGCCTGGTGGTGCATGATCACATACGTAGGCATGTGAAGCAGTACAATACGTTTTTTTTAAAGCCGGCACGCTGCACACAAAAGCCGTCCAACCCCACACGGCTCAAACTCAGAGCGAGAGAAGGAAATGCACACATAGCTGATGTATGTGTCGAATTCTAGAGTTGACAAAGAGATGGAGACAGATCAATAGATGACACAAAGATAGGAATGTAGATCAATAGTTCTCTTTCGGTCCTCTTAACAGGACTATTTGGAAGCCAACGCTACTTAGCCATTTAAAGATAAAGTGGAGTTCTGGTCATGTGACTGCATTGTTAAAAGTCTTCAGAAAGAAAGATTATGAACAACGTACATGTAGTACAGGGTGTACATGAAAATAATGTGTACTGAAATCATGAAAATTATTTTACTGAGCCCACGCTTGCTGAAAATCGTGCACAGCGAAACATACTGAAACACAATGATACGGGTACTGTATTTGGGACTATGCGTAAACATGTGACATCAACAGTTTTGCTCTGAAGTTTTAATCCCCTTTTTAAAAGTTAACTCAAGAGTATCCTGGTATGTACATGTATGTGAATGGCTGAGAGAATCAATATGCTACACAATCAATACACGCAGTGGGTTGTCACTTTTGTTTATAAATTGTAGACCCTTCTTCAAGAAAAAAGAAGCATAAGATAATACCTCTTTCTTGGAAACTGAAAAACATGAATTTGAAATACGGTACACTTGTCCTGTAAGCTCACAGGCAACAGATCTCAAAGGCTTGCATTTCAGGTAGTCTTCAAGGTGCATGGACCATTTCATAAAATCTAACATTGGGAAGGTATGAGTGAAAGTGTGAGACATAGGCCTATTTATAAATGTATAAATAAATGCATATCTTTGTAGTACAATGTACATGTACATGTAGGTTAGTTTCAAATTTCCCCAAAAAATGTTCTGTTCTGGCACTCTTGTTTACAAAATACACATGTAGAGCCTACTAATTCAGAGCTTGACAACTTAAGTTGTCCTCGCTTCAGAGGCAATCGAAATGGACTCTTGAGCAATTCAGAGCGATCAAGACAAGTCACAAAGGATCACAACTTTGTGGCAACTAAAGAAGGCTTAGATGTTTCAAACAATGTCAAGGTATTCACAACATGATAAATAAAAAAATTCTAACTGATCGGATGCAGCGATAATATATCAAAATTCAGGGCAACATGTATCCAACCCAGGTCTATATAATCCAACTGCGGGCAACTATAGGAGCCCATTAGGCGCTCAGCTAGTGGTCCTAACCAGAGCCCATGTGGGAAAAGAGGAAATGATTTATGCAAGGTGTTACACAGGATTGTCACATACCAAACTGCTCTTTTTACTACAAATTTCTCGGTCTTTTTCAGAGTTTGATTCTAGTCTATCAAAGCAGACCTTTGCGCAAACAATGCAGCTGCACCGTTGATGCATCATTTGAATTTGCCTCTTTGTAAAAACGAATTCTGAATGTCTAAAAACAATTGTATTCTCAAACAACCTGCATCAAAATTCAAAAACCTGTAGTTCAATTCGGGCAAGATATATTGTACAGGTCGGCAAGTTTATTATAATGATAATCAATCAGGTTTAAGTAGCCTTATTTAAAAACATTTGTCTACCGGTATATATTTTTTTAAAACAAAAATCTCAACATTTGTAAATATAAAGGCAGAAAACAAATGTACATGTACAGTACCTGTACATGTACATTTCTACTCCCAAAGTTGTTTTTTTTTAGACAGTGCTCATGATTCCGATCCCGACATAGGTACTGTGGAGCCCCGTCATAAAATGGAGAATCAATAGGCTAGTTAGTTTTACAATTTATCTTTTGAGGTCAGCAGAGAAGAGACTAATTTCTCATGTCCTGGTAGACACTTTCACATTTGACCTCAAGTGTTGTGGTGACCTGCAGGGCCATATATATAAACTGAGGAATGTGTGGGTTTTGGTTCAAAGAGTGAGTTCACACAATAGTTTTTGGCAAAATAAACTGGTTAACATGTTAACAAATTGGCCCATAAAATGTTTGTGATATGCCCAGGTTTTCTTCAATTAAAGTAAGGTATACAACAACATACTCATGAAAGGTACAATGTACATTGTATGTCTGGTCTGCATTGTGAACACAGAAGAGGATTACTTGCACTGAAGGCCTTGAGATATTTTAGATTGTCCAAGAAGATTTCACAATGTGAACAATACAAGAAGCAAGTTTCCATGGCCTACTTGTACATTATTTGTCCAAAAAACTAGTCTCTATAAACTACACGTATGGTACACTCAAATATGGACAGTTTTTTGTAGGTTTCTCAGCAGTTGAATAAGATGCGATTCAAACTTCAATATTTCCATATATACTGTAGGTTATTAAAAATTTCCTATGTAATTTAGATTATAGACAATGTCAGTTATCAACTTATCATACATGTACAGTATACAGTACATGGCAACAAAAAAATACATGGAAATTGTGGGAAACATTGTAATTCACACCCCCCCCCCAAAAAAAAAAGAAGAGATAAATATAATACAGTAAGAACAAAATTGAGGTTTAAAGGTAATACAAAGTTTTGGTATGGGGCCATGAATTTGGTTCAAATGAACATATTAGAAGCATATTTGATCCTACAATATTCAGTGATCGTTGTCGGGGTTGAAATTGAGTTTAAAGTTATGAAATTATAAATAATAAACTGTTTATGTTGTATAGCTCCCTCTAAAGGTGAAGATATTAATTAGGCTATAAAATAATGTTTCTTGACTAAAATCGACCAATTAGCTATTCCCGTTTGGAAATTATATATCACGACTACATATTCTGAGATTGTCATGGTCGCAGCTACAATTGAACGGCCGTAGGCGCTATTTAAAATTTTTCAAAATTTACCGGGAGCACCGGTAAATGTTTATATTCAATTTTTCAATGAATTTGTCAATGGCAACAACTTTGACAGAAATTACACAAGAGAATATTTTATTACCGTATTTACATTTCTCACACAACTGTTACATGTACACGAGATACACTGTAACGACTGTATATTATCTTTATTTGCATCAGTAGCAATACAATATTCCAAGTCGTACAACAAAACTGGTCTAGTATTCTACCAATTCTAGCTGAAATAATACTGTGTAAATAACGAGTGGGAGTGGGAAAATTTGTAATCACAAACCTGCATGGCATGAATAAGTATTATGCAGACTACAATGGAGTAAAGATGATCATGAAAGAGTAAAATGGACTGACTAATAATACAATTGAATGCTCCAAGTCACAATTCAATTCATGGTGGTTAACAAGGAAATATTTAAAATATTGCTTGCAACCTGTAGTTACAGTGTAGACATTTTATGACGCAGGCCCATGGTACATTACATTTGTATTTGTACAAATGTGCTATACCTTTAAGATATCAGGTTGGCAACTAGAATAATTCTCCACCTCACTTGATGCATCATGCACATCTTAATCAAATTTTCTTGTTATATATCAACTTAAACAAATTTTCCTATCATCATGAGCAAGTTTTGTTCATAAATGAATTGGCAATTTGGCATATAATTGTTATTTGCATTTGTCTATTCACTGGAATGTAGATAGATTACAGTGCTATACAAAATAATGTAGGCCTATATGTTTTATTACCAGTGAAAAAAATACACGGGGGCTCGGGGCGAAGTAGCCCCCGAAATGGTAAAAAGAGACCCCGAAAGTCATAAAAGAGCCCCAAAAAATGTGCATAGAGTTCAATGCAAAACAAATTAAAGAGTTTTATTTTCATGCAAGCAAGCTTGAAAAGTAGCCCCCCACATTTTTAAAGTACTTTTTTCCCTGTTTATTACACTATATAACTTCAACATTATGGGCCTATTCCTGAGTTTGAGGACACGATGTACAACGTAAGTAATATGTACATGTATGTAAAGTGTGCATGTACATGTACGTTTAGTCTAGTTGTATCAATTTGGTCAATCATTTTTCAAAACTCAAATTTCAGATACGGTACACAAAATGGATTTTCTAAATTATATCCCTAATATGAAAGGGCATCTTTAGTCCCACTCTTCCAAAAATTGAACCAACATAATACTGTGGTACACAAGTACATATTAGGTCTACAACTCTTCATGTACATGTATGTACCAGTAATCAACAAGTTTCATTTGATCAACTATTCCCCTTTTCTTCAATCCTTGTCCATACAGACAGAGGAACATCAAGCTGACTTTCTTACCAAACCAAGTTATTTCAAAACTTATACTAGTATGAGAAGCATGGAGGTTTACATTGTATGGCAGTGTGAACATGTGCTGTGATACAGTTTTGTACATGTCTGATGAAGGCAGAATCAAATAAGTTGCTCAGAAGTGAGTACATGCACCCCCAAAATACAGGGGTCATTCCATCGGGTTGGGTCATAAATTGTGACATGAAGGTTCAAAATTCAGAGTTGGTGAATAATTTGTTTATTGTTATATCCTGTTTCTAACACCAATCCTACAATAGATTCCATTGGAATTGTGTGTATTCCTTTGCACACTTACATTTAAAATGAAAAAACAGACACAACAAAATACCAACGTTACAAGGACATCTTTTTTTACTTGCTCATTTATTTTCTGACCTGAAACTTTGTTACAGTCTGTACTCCACTTTTTTTTGGTGTGGAAAACATTAAGATGATGGGAGCAATAGTTTAGAATACTCAAAACTTGAACACAGCAACATTATATCAACTTATAAACATGAAACAAATGAGGAACTAGCAATTTTCAGATCATGTTTTTCTTCTAAAGGGTTATCTTTTCTCTTGCATAGAAAATCTTGGCTGCATTCTAAGAAATGTGCCAATTAATTGATGCATGAAACATATTAAATGAGATGATGACACAAATGAAAGGAAAGCTGCAAGATTTATGGTCTATATTCACCTCAACACCTCGAAATACCAATGTTACATGGACATCATGTCCGAGTAACATCCGTATGATATTAGAGTTACTGACCTCTTATACTCATTTAAACATGACAGACTATATCAAATGTCATCTAAAATATCTTTCATCCATTGACCAGTAAATAAAAAAACAAAATATTCATACAATAGGTGTATTGGTTGATATTAATGATTAACTTTATACTTCTTCAAAATAGTGATTAGATTGGAAAGATCTTCGTTTCCAGGAATATTTCGATGACTTGTCATTTTGCCTGCTCTCTTGATCGATCTCTCTGCCGGAGCTGAATCCTCAGGCAGCAATCTAATAAATATGCATGAAAAGAAATAAATAAAAACAAATGAGTAAACAATATTTAATGAGGTAAAAATAAAACAAAACTGTAAATTGCTTCTGTGACTTTTCATTTCAAAATGTGTGTTCTGGTTGATAATTATGAGTACTTGTACATTGTAACATTGTAAGAATTAAGGATGGAACAACTACACAGAGGATTGCAAGATGGATAGGGAGGCATCATCCTCACGTTTGGCTAGTTTTGCATGCCCAAATAGAAGTAGGTATTTGGTTTTCATTTATTATTATTTATTATTCTTTTAAGTTCAATATTTGTGTTAAATTATTAATTTATTAATTTTGTTTGTTTGTTGTTATTTATCATTATTGTTTTATATCTTATTTTTTAGAGGGGAGGGTAGGTGGTGAAAACCCTTTAACCTCCCTTTAACCTTTGTAGGAGGGGGGAGTGGGAGCCACATGGCAAACATCAATAATGATTTTATTTAAAAAAAAATTATTTTAAAAAAATTATTACAAAAAAAAAAAAAAAAAAAAAATCATTATGTATCCAATTCTAATTGAATCGGGGGAGGGGTCGCATGCCCTCTCCCCTTTAGCTCTATCCATTTTTCTCTATCTCAACTCCAACCCCCTTTTTTGCCCAAAAGTTGGATATGTCGGGCCTTAGATTGAACTTCCTAACAATTTTAAATAACTTGTGTTTTTCCTTAGGCTTAGCCATCATTTTTCAATGACAATTAATGGCATCATATAATTAATATTAATTAATTTAACAGTTGTGAGAAAAATTCTGAGGTATAGGAACATCAGTTATATCTTTATTTACGGGATTCTTATAACAAAATTCAATTTCTGTCTAAGAAATTAGCTTTTTAAGGGGAAAAGTCCGGCAACGATTTTGCATGTTTCGTTATAACACATATATCAGTATGTGGGACAACAGTAAAATATTCACTCACACGTGATGGTTTTGAAACCGTTTTAAGCTATAAATAACACAATTTAAAACGGAATTACATTTAAACAAAATGGAATTTCATTGTCTATGATAATAATTCGGGCTATAAAAATAACTTAAAATACATATTACGTACCAATTTGGGCGCTGACGGGCGAAAATGGCTGCCCGACGTTATATGGACATTGTCACGTTTGTGGTTGCAGCTCAGGGGTAGGTCGTCGCACACCATCAAAAAACATGTGTGCGCGTTCGTGACTAACTAGCAGGTCATTTTAACACCAAAAACTGAAGCTAGCGGGCTGGTTTGATCTCAAACACCGTAATTTCACACCGACGTTACCAAATTATGAAGGACATCGCGGGGGATTGTTGTGGTAAATTAATTATTTTCTTGTATTTACCGACCGATTTAATCGTCATTCTTTTAACATATGTTCATCAGGGGTTGTACCTTCCTAATAAGATGAAAGTTTCTGAGAAAATATCCTGCTAAATTTGTGTAAAATGTTAGATTACCGCCGTTACGAAAAAAGTGCTTAGGACATTGTTGGTAACGTCGGTATTGTGTTTTTTCAATATGGGTTAACTTGCCGATTTTTTGCACATTTCACCTGAGCTTCTCAGACATAGTAGGGGTATTAAAGGTGACATGTTTTAAGTAGGAAACATTGCATTATGATGAATTTTTTTCCAGAAATGAGTTCATGAAAATGACTTGTTTTCATGTCACAACTTTCACCCTTAAAATCGCTGAGACATCGGTAGTTAAACTCTCACCAAAAAAAAAATATGATGAACAAGTTTCTGTTTTCATGTTTATTTATTCTGTCATACATTACTCTTAAATAAAATATACTTTTAATTTTCTAAAAATACATTTAAATTTGAGAAAATAGCTTCTAAACATTCAAACACATGAAAATGCTGAAAAGACCCAACCCGATGGAATGACCCACAGACAAAACATGAATGCTCCCATACCACACAATAGGCTTTCCATCTACGTACATGTATTTTATGGAAACATAAAGGTGTCATTCTCTGTATTCTTTGCTTCTACTGTAGGTCCAGTGAGAGAAAAGAGAGAACCAGAGAACTGGCAAAAACCGGCATAGCTTGAAAGCACTCTGCTATGAAACCAACAACTATTTCAAGGCAGGCTAGAGTTTGTAGACAAATAAAACACACATTCCTTTCTATGGGGCCCTGTCATTGGGAGAATGGGAATTTGGAGGGGTTTTGCTATTACGTACATGTACATATATCACTAGACCCATTCATACCGTCTGTTGTAATACCACTTTCATACTTTAAAAAAGACTGAGAGTCCAGACGAAGCTCAGCATATCAAAAGCAAAGCATTTTATATAGATGTATGTACTGTTAAATTTGGACAAAGTGAAACATCTGTAGTGAATTGTTAAGCTGCCAACTTACATGTATGTGAGCTAAAAAAGCAATGTTAAGCCAACTGTGATGCATTTTTTTTTCTTTTTTGATGCTATTTATGAATTTTAAAACAACTTACAGTTAGATATTCATCATCATAATGTGATATAATTATCTTGTTCAGTTATTGGCCTACTTGTCTGTTGCAAACCTGTTATGTTTATTTCAAAGTATCTTATTATTATAATACATGTAATTTAATCCAAATATAATGCTTGTTATACAAGCAATTTATGTGACATAAACTAGACAGATAAAGTTGGACCCACTCCTCCCCCTAAAAGAAAAGACAAACAACTCATAAGTTAGTGGCATCAGAAGTATGGAGCAAAGTCCAGACTGTAGGGCCCCAATTTGAAAGATGTTTGACATTCCTGCCCTGATTATCTTCACTGATAGAGGAGGCTGATTTTCAATAGGCTTGAATAATATTGACAATCTTCTCTCTTTTATCATGATAAACCTTCAGTTATTCCTCTCATACTTGGAAAGGAACATTCAACAGGTCATACAGGTGCAAAAATTGGATTGTTACAAAAACATATTTTGTTTATGTCTGGTTACATTGTAGGTTAGCATGCCAAATATATCACTATACATTTTCCACATTTTATTGAAATTAAAAAGTAATTAAAAGTAGTGTACTATTCTTATTTCTTAAAGACGAAAGGTACATGTACTTCTTAGCAAATAAAACAAATACTGACAAATCAGTCCATAAGATAAAGGTGGTGATGATTTATTGGAATTTCTTATAAATTACTCCTAGCCTAGTTTGATTGTTGGGAGTTTTTCCTATCAGTTTCACTGTAATGAATAAATATGGGCCTGCATGTACATGTAGGCATATAATGTTCCTTCCATAACATCAATATTTTTCTCAGAAAACAGAACACATTTTTAACTTAAGCTACGGTCACAAAGGTTTGTACGAATCTCCCTGTTTTTCCATTGTCTTCCCAAATTTCCATTGTCTGAAAATCGTTCGTACAGCATTCGTAGCAGTTCGTAATGGCATTTGTGACCGAGGCTTAAAGCTCTTGGTAGCATGTTTTTCCTTTTTTTCATAGGGTGAAAAGACTTCAAGGCATGAACAGGGTTACATAAACATTTGTTACGTGCAAAACATTCCCTTTTTGTATTCAGAATACTTCACATTTTGCTTTCAAAGCTTTCCTGGCATTTTTGCTTCAATACCGAAAGATGTTCAACTACCGGTACATGTACTTTTAACTAGTGAACAGATATTATTATCTAGAATTAGATTTAAAGTATTATCCCTGGTTTTTTTCCTTTCTTTAAGCTTCAAGGATTATTTTTCTCTTCTTACATAATGCAATACAGATGAGATTTAAACTACTTCCACAAAGTAAAACTGAAAGGGTTTTTTCTTGGTGACATGAATACATGTAGGCGTAGGCCTACATTTATCCTTCAAATACCTGTATTTCCCTTTTTAGAATACTGAACCTTTTCTTCTATCTGAAAGTGGAGCAAGGATTTTTTTTTCTTCTTCTTCTTCATGTATTATGTAAGACAGATGAGATTTAAACTGCTTTCACAAAAGGCCTGTCTTCATCAAACCGCAGTTACAAAATAACCCGCGATTTTCAGACTCGGGATATTTTCCCGAAGCTTGAAATCCGGGCTTGAAATTGCATCTTCGCCAAACCGATACGCTCATCACAAACTCGCTCAGACTGGTGCTAATTATCCCGCTATTTCCCAGATAGCGAGCTACTTTGGAAACAAGACCAAGATTTCTTGTGATATTTTCTTGACTAAATACATGTAGCCTGCTAATTGCAACTGCGGGCTGATGAAGACGCAAATTAGCTGGCTAATTTGAGATTGGGCTAGTCAAAATAGCGGGTCATTTTGCAACTTCGAACTGATGAAAACAGGTCTAATGAAAACAGGCCTAATGTAAAGAGAATTCTATTGATGTTGTCTCAGTTTTTCAGATCAGAGTCGTGTCCTACTCCTTGTGCATGTTCTCAAATTCTCTCTGTATTTTTATTACTGGTAGGTACTTGTGTGTCTGTCCCAAAAGCTGAGCACCAAAAGTGGGCTACATGTACCAAGATGTTATCACAATCCAAATATGCATACTTTGTTTCTGTATGTTATGGCCTATTTCTTTTAATGACTGCCTCTATGAATTTGGCAATAATCTGTAATTTGCTAAAGAAATGTTGAGATGAGGGTTCAAACTCAATTTAGTTGTTGGAACTAGTCTTGTACATGTATGTCATAGCTCTCATTTGAATTCAGTATAGGGGTCTATTACTCTATTTGAACGTAAATTTCACACAATTTTTTTTAAAAAAGCATTCTGTGAGTATAGAAATAAAACATTAATTAGGATCCTCTACAAGATGCAAATAAAACTTGAGCGATTTTACTATTTAAATTTACTCTCGTTTAAACTGGTCTGAAAGAAAACTGATGGTTTTGGAATTGGAAAGAAACATGTCGTTGAGACATTCTGAGTCTCTATAATACCGGTACTACAGTAGGGGCGCTGGTCCGAGAATGAGGATCGTCCTCATAAACGAGGACAAATTGCGTCCTCAAAAATAAGGGTTGTCTGCATTTCCGAGGACGTTTTTTTTCAACGTTGCTCTGGGGGTTTCATGTTACAGAACGGCCCGCTGGCGATGCCAAAAATGGATTCCCCAGGGGAAAATAACCCTAGTTGACCGTCTACTTTTATAGGTTGTCCGTCTTCCCAAGGATTTATTGCTTATAATGTGAAGGTCTCTGTACAATGTCAATGTAAAATGCATCAAGAAAATCATTGCAGAATCCGTTTTTTGCATCGCCAATGTGCCGATCAAAAATATGAAACGTCTCTAAAAATGCAGACAGTCCTTATTTTTGAGGACGCATCAGTCCGTGTTTACGAAGACGATCCTCGATTATGAAGACGATCCTTATTCTCGGACCAGCGCCCCTACTGTACTACATTGTAAATATTATACTAAAAATAATACTGCACCATATAGAAGTCTATCCGCTAACAAATTACTTCACTTCCACGTACATGTAAATTAATTAGTTGCGTCTGGTTTAATATTCCTAATCAAATTGATTCATGCAAAAAGTAAACACTTAAACTTTCATCAGAGACAAATTGTGTAAATCATTTTTATACTGGACTGACATAAACTGGCCGGTACATGTAAGCATGTTAAGGGAAATTCTTTGTTAAAACTGACATTTGTCAACCTTCCCTAGATTTAAATAACAAAGTGAAAGTCATGAACTAATGAAAGTAAAATTACCTCCATGTATCTCTTTCAATAAAATACACTTTTACTGAATTAAAATTTATATTAATCACTTTCATAAATGACATAAGCAAAAATTGTTCTAGATTTCCTACCAATTTTCAATTTTTACTTCTTTGACTTGAGATAATTGACTGCACAATGATCATCTGATCATGATGATAAACATGATGAAATGATCAATAACATTTTAGATCTATATTACACAGTATTAGCTCATTAACAACCCCAAAAAACATGAAAAGGGGGGAAACATCGCGCTATTCGCTACGCAGCTGCAGTTAGCAATTCCCCTTTGTACTGCATGCTACCACCATCGCGCCGTATACCACCAGTCTACCAGCATAAACACCACATCTACTATACGCGAGCGGCTAAACAACGGCCACCTTGCAAGCCCGATCTGCCTACCTGTCGCGAGGGTCCATCCACGATGTCTTTCTCGTACTGTGGTCGATGAAATACACTTTTCCATCGCCATCGCAAGCTTCTTCCCATCCTCCTGGGAGAGGAAACTCTCCTTCGCGTGTTCTAGGCATTCTTATCACTGATGTGAGCTCATATCCATGAAAATGATGAGGTGGCTCCAATCTAATCCTTCCACTGTATAATTCCAGACGCCATGTTTACACCATTCCGCTCGATCGCGATGATCAATGTGCGTAATTGTCCCGTTTTATTTACGAACGAACGTTTTCCGAATTCGAGTGCAGTGCAGTGTAACGCGTCGTAGCTAGCTGGCTGCATCGCCCGTACTACACAATGCACTTTATGGTTTCGCTCGATCGGAGCGAGCACCTGCGGAATAAGCTCATTACGTATGCACGATTATTGCGCTTTCGTAGCCTTGGTGACATCATTCACCAGGAATTTCAGCTATTTTCCGAGAGCAAGCAACCTGAATGAGCTGCGACCGCAGCGGAACAAAGGCCACTTGCTCTTCAAAGCTGAGACGGCGCTATTTATAAACACAAAGGGCAACAAAATCAGGTTAGGCTGGTGGGTTAATGGCAAGACTTTATAATAATAATTTAAAATAACATTGAAAAACAAAAACTTTCTTTTTCTACCGATAATTGAAAAACAGGCCTAGCTCTCACGTTCTTAAGTTTATGATATGCCTCTAATCTGAAATCCTAGTACAGATAACATATTTAAATTTTGCCATTTTATCATTAAACAGTTTGTAGAAAGGGAAATAATATAATAATAATAATAATATTTAATAGAGGAAAAGCGACTTGTAGTTTTAGCCTATAATGATATTGTTAATGTTAAATGGAAATGTTTGTAGGCAGACTGTTGGTAACTAGAGCAAACAAAATTTGGGAAAAAAGCTAGGCCAAACTTGGTTACAAGTTTAGGGAATTTAATCACCTAAATAAAAGAAATAGAAATAGATTTCTTTCCTACCTTGTCTCGTAGAAACACCTGTTGAGTACAGATACTTGGAACATATATTATATCACAAGTAGTAGTTCAAATATTGCACAGCACCCGTAGAAAGAATATGTAAGACCATGTACAAAGTAATGACGCTTCTTCGCGAATTAAGTAAAGAAGAAGAAACTTATAATCTCTATAAAGTAATAAGGCCTCAGAACCGAGTAGAGAAACAAGCGAAGAAATAGGACAAGAATTAAGATGAAGCTGAATTAGCTTTGCTGTAGATCGATTCAAGACTCTCTAGAATACATGTGCTCTATATGAACAGCTCAGGAGAAGTGATGAAAATAGGTGTGGCAAATAAAGCAAGCAAGTGTAATGTGTCTGTATAAGCTATACCACTAGGTGGTTGCACATCCCAACCCATAGGGTGTGGAATGTGCTTGCCAGAATAAGTATGTATGGCACTCTAGTAATGTAACAGGTGTCACTAAAGAAATGAGTGACAATGGAATAAAAGGCTAGACTTCAAGCCACACAATATAGACAAGACAATAATATACAAATGCAAAGTTCTCCAAAGGTCAAGTCACTACAGTAGCTCCCCTCTAGATTTGTTGTCGAATGAAAAGTAGCAACAAATCGATGAGGAAATATAGACCTACATGCATGTTGACTTGAAAATATGAAAATAAGGCAATACTGTTGAAACACAGTAAGTTTAATATGCTTCACCCGATTTCGAAAAAGTCCACGAACCTCACTGGCCATCTAACTTGACGACCAGACCTGGTCCTTCGAATCTCGGGAGTGTTCTGCTTCAGTGCAGGATCCCATGCTAACGGTGCAGGATCCAGTGCTAACGGAGCAGGATCCAGTGCTAACGGAGCAGGATCCAGTGCTAACGGAGCAGGATCCAGTGCTAACGGAGCAGGATCCAGTGCTAACGGAGCAGGACCCAGTGCTAACGGAGCAGGGAGATCTTGCTCCATGAAAGCTGGTTTAAGTCTCTCAACACTGACAGTTTCACGTTTACCATTGTAATCAATAGTAAAAAACTTGTCAGAGCGTTGAATGACTCGAAAAGGCCCCCTGTAAGGAGGTTGAAGGGGCCTCTTGACTGCATCAACCCTCAAAAAGACGTGGGATGAGGAATGCAACTCTGGGTGTACCTGTGTAGGGGTAGCTCGTTGCTTGCGAGTAGGGGTGGGATGTAATTCACGCATCAGTCTCTTCAGTCTGTGGGCGTAATTAGCTGGATCGCCAGCAGAGTCAGTCTGTGAAGGAGACACAAACTGGGCCGGTAGCATGACCGTAGTACCAAAAACGAGTTCTGCTGCGGAACATCCCAGATCAGACTTGATAGCTGTACGTATACCCAGCAATACCAAGGGAAGGACCTCAGTCCAACGGACTGTGTTATGCGCCTTGAGAGAGGCTTTGAGTTGCCTGTGAAAACGCTCAACAAGCCCATTGGCTGCCGGATGGTATGCTGTTGTGCGAATGCGTTTAGTGCCAAGAAGATTAGTGAGAGCAAGGAAAAGTGCTGACTCAAATTGTCTACCCCTGTCTGTAGTAAGAGTAGTTGGAGCACCAAACACCGCTACCCATCTGGCCACAAAAGTACGTGCTACAGTATCCGCAGTGATATCTGGGATAGGTATAGCTTCTGGCCATCTGGTGTAACGATCCACACAAGTAAGAAGGTACGTGTTACCCTCTGAAGTAGGAAGTGGGCCTACAAGATCGATGTGCACATGAGAGAAACGCGCATCAGGTGAGGTAAAAGTGCCAAGTGGAACTTTTGTGTGTTTATGCACCTTGCATCTCTGGCATTCAAGACATGTTCTGGCCCATTTCCTGATATCATGATTAATACCAGGCCAAACGAAACGTTCCGTGATGAGCTTTTGAGTGGCCCTGATCCCAGGATGGGATAGTCCGTGGAGGGCGTCAAAAATAGCTCGTCTGTGTTTGACTGGAACAAGGGGTCTAGCAACACCTGTCGAAACATCACATAGCATGGTAGTAAGAGAACCAGGAAGCGATATAGACTTGAGCTGAAGCGAGGAGTCCTGTACCTCACTATCATCCTCTTGATCTTTCGCAATGGCTGCAAAATCTATGACCGAGGATGAATCAACTCTGTCGATACACAGACGGGAGAGAGCGTCTGCTGCTGTGTTCTCCCTTCCTGCTATGTGGTGTATCTCAGATGTGTATTGGGATATGAAATCAAGCTGGCGGATTTCACGAGGTGAGTGTCGGTCAGGCTTTGAATTCAAAGCATGGGTGAGAGGTTTGTGATCCGTGTAGATGGTAAATGTGCGACCTTCAAGTAGATGTCGAAAGTGCTTTACACCGAGGTAGGCTGCTAACAGTTCCCGACCGAAAGTGCTGTACTTAGTCTCGGCAGGCTGTAGTCTCTTAGAAAAGAAAGCCAACGGTTGCCAAATACCATCTACCAGCTGTTGGATAGTTCCCCCAACTCCCACATCAGATGCATCAACCAATAGGCATAGAGGAACATCAATTCTAGGATGAACTAAAACTGCAGCGTTAGCTAACTGATCTTTAGCCTGATTGAAAGCAGAAAGTTCTTGTTCACCTAGGGTGATTGGTTGGTTCTTCTTCAATCTATTTTTCAACAGATCCGTGAGAGGCTGGAGTACTTCTGCACACCGCGGAATGAACCGTCTGTAGAAATTGATCAGCCCGAGGAACTCTCGTAGTTTGGTAAGTGATGTAGGTATCGGAAAATCACGGATGATCTTCACCTTGTCACTAAGTGGCTGTATTCCTTCCGAGTCAACTTTATGCCCTAGAAAGGACAGTAAAGGTACTCCGAACTGACACTTAGCGGGGTTGAGAATGATTCCATACTCTTGCAGGCGGTCAAAGAGTAAACGGAGATGTGTCTCGTGTTCGTCTTTGGTAGTACTAGCTACAAGAATATCGTCTAGATAAACATAGACGAAAGGAAGACCGCGAGTGACATCATCCATCAATCTTTGGAATGTCTGAGCTGCATTGCGAAGGCCAAACGGCATCCTAACAAACTCGAATAATCCAAAAGGGGTGGTTATAGCTGTCTTGTGGATATCGCTAGGCTCGACTGGGATCTGATGATATGCCCTGATGAGATCAATCTTGGAAAAGATTGTCTTGCCACTAAGTGACGCAGAGAAATCTTGCAAATGAGGAATAGGGTATCTATCAGGAATAGTACGAGCATTAAGCATGCGATAATCTCCACAAGGTCGCCAGTCCCCTGGTGTCTTCTTCGGAACCATGTGCAAGGGACTTGACCAGTTGCTATCAGATTGTCTGATAATGCCGAGTTCAAGCATGTGTTCAAACTCTGCCTTGGCAATCTGCTGCCGATCTGGAGCAAGCCGACGAGGGCGAGCTGAAGCAGGTGGGCCTCGAGTTTGGATATGGTGGGTGGTTGTATGCTTGACTGCTGAGTGCTTGTATACTGCCCGGGTGATGTCAGGATACTCACGAAGAAGGGAGTGGAAACGCTCCGAAGTATCTTGCTTGACATACACCGGGCTAATGATGCCTGTGTATGTACCGACTCCCTGTACTGTAAGAGTGGTGGTGGTGTCTATCAGCCGTCGATGTTTGATGTCGACTAATAGTCCATAGTTATCAAGGAAATCGGCTCCCAAGATAGGTGTAGGTATGTCCGTGACAACAAAAATCCAACGAAAAACTCGCCGCAACCCAAGATCAAGAGTGAAAGATCTCTGGCCAAAAGTCTTAATGGGTGACTTGTTAACAGCTTGAAGTTGGATATTTGTTGCACTTACCATTGCCGATTTTCCTAACATGGATTGAGGGAAAATACTAACTTCGGCCCCAGTATCAACAAGAAATCGTGTGCCTGATTGTTTATCATGAACAAAGAAAAGGCGACTGGGTTGAATGGTGCCAAGTGAATTAGTCGCCGCTATTCCTTGGCGGGCCCGTTTCCCTGGACATATCCAGGGCGGCTTTGTCCTGCTGAGTACGAACAAGGACTTATGCACTTCTGGGCTCGTTTGCCATGCTTCCAGTGGTACCAACATTCAGCCCCAGCATGTTGTTGATGCCGACTCGGGCTACGGGAAGCTGATTGGCGAGGGCCGGAATTCTTCGGGCCTCGCTGTCGACTGCGACTTCTGCGGTCCTCCTGTATAGAACAAGTCAAGGCTTGCACCTGAGCAGCCAGTTGAGCAACCTGGGTAGAAAGTCGATGTACTTCACCAGAGTCATTGGGAGTAGCGCAAGCGTAAGTCTGCGCTGGTACCTCTTTAGGTAAGACATGTGAAATAGTAGGCGGACCAGCAACTTCAACAATTTTGTCGGCTAATGCCGCTAGCGCAACCAAGCTGACATCATCGCTTGTAGAAGCGAGAATCAACTGTACATTGGTTGGCAAGCGTTGCAAAAATAATTGCTTAAGTATACTAGTTTCCAAAGTATTAGAGCCTAATAATTGTTGCATTCTCCTAAGAAGTTGGGAGGGCGACCTATCGCCTAACTCTTCACTCGTCAGCAATTTGTTCAGACGCTTTTGCTCAGAGACAGAAGTTCGCTTGACTAGTGCTGCTTTGAGTATCTTGTACGGCTCTGTTTGGGGAGGGGCAATTAAAATATCGCGCACCTCTAGAGCTACCTCTGGTTGTAATGAGGCGACAACATAAGCGAACTTTGTAGACTCAACTGAGACACCTCTAGTTTGAAACTGAGCCTCAACCTGAGCAAACCAAATATCAGGATCATGTGCCCAAAATGGTGGAAGCTTTAAGCTAACATATGAGACTTGAGGGGATGGTTCAGAAACCTCACTAGGTGATACATTGCTATCGGTATCAGGCATGATAATGACGATGACAAGGTAGATTAGATCAACAGAAGAAAAAAAATCTGGATCACGTCGGGGTCACCAGTTTAGGGAATTTAATCACCTAAATAAAAGAAATAGAAATAGATTTCTTTCCTACCTTGTCTCGTAGAAACACCTGTTGAGTACAGATACTTGGAACATATATTATATCACAAGTAGTAGTTCAAATATTGCACAGCACCCGTAGAAAGAATATGTAAGACCATGTACAAAGTAATGACGCTTCTTCGCGAATTAAGTAAAGAAGAAGAAACTTATAATCTCTATAAAGTAATAAGGCCTCAGAACCGAGTAGAGAAACAAGCGAAGAAATAGGACAAGAATTAAGATGAAGCTGAATTAGCTTTGCTGTAGATCGATTCAAGACTCTCTAGAATACATGTGCTCTATATGAACAGCTCAGGAGAAGTGATGAAAATAGGTGTGGCAAATAAAGCAAGCAAGTGTAATGTGTCTGTATAAGCTATACCACTAGGTGGTTGCACATCCCAACCCATAGGGTGTGGAATGTGCTTGCCAGAATAAGTATGTATGGCACTCTAGTAATGTAACAGGTGTCACTAAAGAAATGAGTGACAATGGAATAAAAGGCTAGACTTCAAGCCACACAATATAGACAAGACAATAATATACAAATGCAAAGTTCTCCAAAGGTCAAGTCACTACACAAGTAAACCTAATCGGATATTGCACCCACCAATCTTTCCTTTCATCAATTAACCTCTCCATTTAAATACATATATTTCATCTGACTAATAAATGTAATCAATATAGTTCCACTTACCTACGGTATCCATCTGGCCATTATTTGATCTACTATGTGTCTTTCTACTCTAACAATACATTCATTCATTCATCCATCCAACATCATTCCATTAATCCACTCATCCTTTAATCATCTATCCTCAATCTACTGATTCATCAGTCCACCAAAACATTGTCGATCAATCCTTAAAACATTCAATCAAACAGTCTATCAATCCATCTACCTATCAGTATCAATCCATCCATCTATCCACAAATCAAACCATCGTTCCATCAGTCCATCTATCAATCAATCAATCAATCTATCCATCAACCAATTTATCAATCTATTAATCAACCATTCAATGAATCAACCATTCAATCAATCAATCAATCAATCAATAAATCAACCAACAAATCCATCAATCAATATCTCACCAAAGTTTTCATTCAAGCACAAACTACAATGTACCAACATTTCAAGGAGTGACATTTATACATTATAAATACAAGCATTAATGAGTATGTTTATTCCTTACGTATCTCGCTTTAACAATGGAAACAAAAATAATGTGCAAATTAATATTACTCTTCTTGGAAATTATTTCAAGTTTTTGGGGCCATACCAAAACTCCAAATAGCATACTTTTAATCTAAAATCTAAAAAAAGGAAAACTCTAATGTTTGACGATTACATTAATTATAAACCTAGACGTTGGTTAGGCAGAGCTGGGTTCCTTTTATTTTACTTGTCTTTCTTTTGTATATATGTATACACTTACTTGTTTATGGTTATAACTGCCCTTAAGCTTTTACAAGATTTGTGCATGTATGCACATCTGTATGATTATATTTTTATTATCCTTTTCATTTTATGAACATAGGTAGAGATGATTGTATTAGTTCAAAGATTTGTATTATCTTTCATTATAATGCTTTAGCACTGAAACATTTTTTTTTTTATAGAAGTGTAAGAAAGTTACAAGATACTGTATGATTATCTTTGTAAATATAGATATGTAAATACAAAACAAACAAGTTTTACTTTCACAATTTTTGTTTAAATACAATAAAAAAATTCTTGCCAAACAATGGTACTAGGCATGACTAGCACTTGTGCTAACTTCTAGTTCCCATAAACAACTTCACCTAAATATTAGTAATATCTTTTGTACATTAAATAGTATGCAGAGCTATGTCTAAATATTGTTTTAAACCATTACTGTTCAATCAACATCACTCTTCAGTTATGTATACAATTACATATATCAGTATTCTTCTTGTATTGTATGATTGTTTATATACTTTCATTATTGTTATGTGTTGCTGTCAATAAATTCAAATTCAAACATGTAACCTACATGTTTTGTACATACAGTAAAAGCACATCTCTAAAATGTCCATTCTTAAATCGTAGGGTTATCTACAACCCCGTGCTTGGGGAAATTCTTTGTCCTGGGCCATATTTGCTATTTTGTGATTTATGTACCAATTTCTATGTTGATAGTGAAATAAATACTTCAAAAATGCATCTATCTACAGCTCATCTAAATCTTACAAGCAAGCATTTGATATCTATAAGTATTCCATCATTTTCCAGAATAATAAGAGAAAGGGAACACATGCATGAATTATTTGTATGATATGGTAAGACATTAGCATACACAAATTATAGTGATTCATGAGAATATAATAGACAACAACATTCAAGAATTCTAAGTACAGAAGTAATTCCTTTTTTATAAGTCTGTATATGCATATAGCATAGCCAGGGTCTTAAAAATAACAGGTACCAGTGAGTATGGCCCTTCAAATTTCACTCCAGAGTCCAGACCCCTGAAGTTATGTATTCTAAATGAGGGCATGGTCCAAACAGATTGCAAAAATTGGAACCCAGTAGGTGGTAGGTAGCCAGCACCTGCCTGATGTAGTCCAGGCAGTCCTATCTTATATCATCAAATGCCAAATACACAAGCGTGGCTCATTTGAACCTCAACCTCTCAAACAAAGTCTTTAAAAATGACCAAAGCTATCCTTTCTAAGAAGAAAATTGTTATATACAATTACATGTAGCTCAGTGATACCAGAATGGTCTTCTAACCGGGAGGTCCAGGGTTTGAACCAAACTGATGCACTACTGCTCTTTGGTAGGACAGTTATCCTCAATTACCAAGCATAGGACTTAAAAACGGATGTCCACTTGTTGCTTATCTACAAGCATATTCTTACTTTCTTAGCAAGCAGGTAAATAAATTAGGGTAAAATACACAAAGACAATTCGTAATGAAGTAAATTTGTACTGGTATATAATTCAGAGCATTATAAAATGTTCAATAGACCACTAGAATTGTATACATGGAAGTACAGAAGTGATCACTTTTGACACTTAATTTCAAGATGCTCTGTAATTTGTTTTTAGTCTTGAAGCTGAGCCTCAGAGAATTCTTGAGTAAGAGCTCTGTTTGGTCGTAGGATCAGCTGGGCTGTAGGGTAGTTAGTTGCTACCTCTCTCATGGAGTCCAAACAGTCTTCTACTGCCGGAGTGCGGGTCAGCTGGGTACCCAGGCAGGCCACAGAGCGTCGTTTGTTGTCCAGACGGGCTGACCGTCTTACTGGAGTTACCAGCAGGCAAGGAGTGGGCGGAGAATGACCAATGGTCCGGTGAATCCTGCAAGGAAGAGATAAGACTTTAGACATGAACCTATGAATGATCTTAGTATTTATTTCATTTACATACATTTACAAATTGATTCAATCTTTCTTGTCATAACTGATAGCTCTTGACCTCTACAAGGCTTCACAATAAATGATGAACTGCATCAAGAGCATACATATCAGAGAGGGAACACCCGGTTACATCATTGACTTTGTAAATCAATCTTGTTCTGAATGTTCCTCCTTTCTCTCACTATGTAACAGCATTGAACGTGTCTGATATCTTTAACCATACGCATGTAACCTAGTAATCTAGTTTTACAAAAAGTATCTACCATCAACCAACATCAGTCCATCTCTATCACAATGTGAGCATGTCACATCAGATAATGTTTGAGAACCAGAATTGCATTATTGTCCATGAATAAGATGCATGTTAAAACACCCTTCTGGATCTCAAAAGAAAATCCATTTAAATTGCAAAAGTCTGGTCTACCTGGCAAAGTAAGGTGTAGTTTCCTTGAGGCTGTACTTGATGCTTAAATGGGATGTATCTTCTCCAGGTCTCTTATCATCCTCTCCATCAAGAGACTTGTTCCCAACCTCTTCTTCAAACCTAAGGTGTGCTACAGGTGTCTTGATCTCAAGGCATGGTGAGTGTCTGAGACGGGAGTCCACACCAGTCTCTGTGGAAGGAGATTTCCATCTGGTCTCTTCGGAATCCTCACTGCTCATCTTTAGCTTGAGTCTGTATGTAGCCAGGGTGTCCAGGATATCTTTCACAGGCTGTAGTATTAAATAACAAAGTATACAAAAATGGCATGTTACACTTAGTAAATGAAGTAAAGACAAGCTGTTGTTGGATCATATTAATGGGGCCATGGTTGAAATTCGCTGACACCATTGCAACCCCTTTCACGTTTTTACACTTTATGACAAGACATGATACTGAAGGCAACATTTTCAAGTTTGCATTTGTCATTCAAATTGTGAATGTGTACTTTGCATGTCAATTACCATTGCACATTATGTTTTTGAGTACCCCCCCCCCCCAAACAAAAAAAAAACAAAAAAAAATTACATGTACAAATATTCTGTCAAGACTAGACATGTAGCAGAAAGGAAGTTTCAACAGTATAAGGGTCAAGGGTCAATCAACTACAACATCTTGATAAAATTGACAGCACTGAGACAGTCATGACTAGTTTCATGCAAAGTTTCCCCTAAAAGTGTGTAAATAAATGTTATTAAAAACTAGTATTTTTTAGTTTACATCCCATCAAACCAACTTCAACAAAGTATGTTGTGAATTGCTTACAAAGTCTTGTAGTAAAGTAGTGTGCTTGAAGCTACATGAAGCATACAAACTTATCCTAGGATATTTGTTATATTGCTGCTACTACTGTTAGGCCTACCGGTATACAAAAAAAGATGTTGTATTGCCCTTTAGGTGCCAAAACATGGGTCGGTCGGTCGGTCAGAAATCTTTTCTTCTTTTTATAAATTCCCTCTTTGGGCTGATATTTCCCAGCCGACCATAGATTTCAAGATTTTTGGGTCAGTTGCAAAGGGCAACACAACATCTTCTTTTCTTTTTTTGTTGGGGGGGGGGCCTTATCCATGGGATTCTAATTTCCTGAAGAAAGCAAATTAGAAGAGAGAGAGAGAGAGAGAAATATTACTGCTTGATGAGTAAAATGTTACGCACTTACTTCAGGGTTAAACTCCACAGCTTCAAACAAGCACTCAATGGCAGACTGGTCTCCACCCTGTTTCTCAGCAATCTTAGCCCTGCACAGCCAATAGCCTGCACATTGTTGGATGAGTGGAACTTTGGTCACCATTCCATCCAGCCAGACTAACATGTCTTCCAATGGGCATCCCTATAAACATGGTAAAAACAAACAAGGGTTTGTGATAGGAAGGATATTTGTGTTTGAATGTTAAAAGTATTTATATAATTTAACATTTTTCAGCAGTCTACATGCAATTAAGTTAAAGGTAGAATGGAACAACCTTCGAGAGAAAAATCCTGTAAATCATTATAAATTTATGTTACCATGCAGTAAGTTTCAGAAAAGGGTGTTTCAGATTTGAATGATTAATCTTCTTTTTTCCCTTTTTTTCTGTCTGAATGGGTAAATGGATGATTGTCTAGTCATACACCAAAGAGTCTTTATTTCCCAGACAGATTTAAAATGGCCTTTGCCTCTAAACTAATGAGCGATCACACAAAAAATCCACAATGCACAGAATCACAGCATATAATCAACCGACAGCTCTGATCCTTTTAAAAGAAATGAATCCATAGCGTACAAACAGGATGTAGGTCAAATATTGATTCAATCTGATAATCTTTTCAAAATCATTTGTTTTGCTTGGCAAAGGCACTTTTTTTTTTCTTTTTTTTTTTCTTTCTCTTTAAGCTCTCTGCAACTAAAACAATTGATTCCTGCTAGACTTATTACAGGATTTAGGTGGGTTTACTTGGTATATATAGCCCAGTCTTATAAACAGTTAAGATTAATCACAGCTTATGAGATAGGATTGGACGACTTGCGATTGATTTTGATCAATTGCAACTCTTTAAAAGATGTGGTCCTGGACACATATCGTGATATTGAGGAAAATTAATAACGGGTACAAATTTCCTGTTTAAAGAAATGTACAGGAAGTAAAAACATATTTACATGACTTAGTAGTGATTTTTAGACAGTTGTTCACATGTACAGCCTAATTCAGAAAGCGTAAAATAAAACTGGCTTTTCTTGAAGTGGTCCTTCTAATCTATGCCATATTTGACTGACTGACTAACATAGGTCTAGATCTGAACTAGACAAGATTTGTGTAATACAGTCTCAACTAGGAAGACCAGGGGGTGTTTCACAAAGAACCTAAGGTGAACTTATCTCTAAGTTGGACTTAACAATTATGGAAAGCCATTAGCATCTATGAAAATCTTTTGTGAAAGTTATTATAAAAGGCATAACATTTTGATTTAAATCATTCATATTTCTATTATCAAGGAGATTTCATGTTCTTTATGTGGAATATTTGAATAAAATATTTGAATATTTGCTTTTGAATATATTTCATTATAAGGCTACAAATGTCTCTCTATAACAGTCCAACTTAAAGATAAGTTCTACTTAGAATCTTTGTGAAACACCCCCCAGGTCTTAATAGCTGGTCCAAATCTCCCTCTCACCTCCTCCAGCATTTCCAGACACTCTTTCATGGTACCGTGGACTGCAGCACCTTCACCAGATTGACGTGTTCCCTTCCCTGGGGTGTCTCTCCTATTCCTCCCAAGGTGAGGTGTCCCAGACCTTCTCCTCCCGTAGCTGCCTCCTGCAGGGCCAGGGGTGTGTTGCAGGGACGACTCATAGCCCAGGAAGTTGTTGAATCTAGAGGGTGTCTTCCCCTTGGCTATCAGCCATTGCTCCAGTCTTCCTCTTTAAATTTGGAGAAAATAAGATTAACAATGATAACAATAGAAACCTTCAAGAGTAGACTTAAGACTTATCTGTTTAATATGTAATGTAATCATATTTGTTTGTTTAATTATAAAGCATTATGTAAATATAAACTATTAATATTATATGATTGATATTAGGAATTTGTTATTAGAGTTATGTATCAAGAATTATATTGTTGTAATTTGTAGGTTAACATTACTTTTTTAAATATTTTTGTTAAGCACTTAGAAACATTGTATTAAGCACTTTATAAATGTAATATAATATTATTATTATAAGTATTGGTTAGTTTTTATAGAGCACATATCCACCACAAAAATCGCTCAAGGCATTCCAATATTACCCTGGCCTAAACTGAAAAAAAAAGAAAAAAAAATCTGGCGATATTTAGGTGGTTTTGTGGTGCTTGGTCACAGATTGTATTTATATAGCTTATTTCTTCTGGAATGAAAACAAAAATTGAAATTACCTGATGTCTGACTTGCTCTTGCTTGGTCCAGGTGTGACTTTAGGTGTGCAGCTGAGGGGAATATTTTCATCACATGCCTCTACTGCTGTTGACATCTTGGGCGAGGAGAATCGAACAGACTTCCGACCCTGGGTATGGAGGCTGACATGTGACAGATCATGTGACCTGATAGGAACTTGCTGCTGTGGCATGGCTGCTGTGATTTTATCTCTTTTGTCTGGAAGCAATGTGCTGCAGAAAAGAATGGGTAAATGAAAGTAGTGGTTTACATTGGAAAAGCCAACTAAGATAGAACTAAAAATATAAGTATCCAGGGAAATCAATTTAGTAAATCATAGATATCAGCCACTAAAAAAAAAGTCCATCCTAAATTAAAGTCCATGCAGAAAGATCATGTATTGGGCCTTTAATCTTTTTTCTTCTTAAAAATAGATAAATATCCTACCCATATTTGTTTACCATGGATGTACTCACACTTTATTGCCTGCTGCTATGTTTTTGCTCTCATTCCTTTTCACACTATTTGAAGATTGTTGGGGAGTGTTCATCCTGGTTGATGGTGCTAGGCTTCTCCTGCCAGGCTGCTTGTTGAGCTGTAGATTGTTGCATGTACGTCTCCTATCGATAGCTACATCATGGTGGGTTGAAGGGCCTGGGGTATGAAACCGAGCTTGCTTGCTCTTATCATCAGTTCTCTCCATCTTTTTCTCGGATTTAGATATCTGAATGGATTTCCTACAAAGTACGAAGCAGATAGAAAACATAAAAAGTAAGACATGATTGTTGAAAATTGTTGAAACTAGTAATTTTGGTGCATACTATACTTTGCAAGTATCTGGAAAGAAATAATGACAGAAAGTTAATAAGTTGCCTCTTAAGTTACATCTCTCAGTACATGCTGCATAAACTACACTATTGCTCATAAAGTTGGAATCATTTCTTCATACCTCTTTTCATGAAATTACTGCGATAATATGTTTTATTCTTGATAAAGTTTAAATCTTCTCAGAAATGTATCAACAAAGTTATGAGGAGATGTAAACTTTATCTATCAGTATCAAGTTAAGCCTCGGTCACAAATGCCATTACGAACTGCTACAAACGCTGTACGAACGATTTTCAGACAATGGAAATTTGGGAAGACACTGGAAAAACAGGGAGATAATGGGAGATTCGTACGAAATTATCGTTCGTACAAACATTAGCTTTGTGACCATAGCATTACATATTGTCACAATCAATTCATAAAAAGATGCAAGAGAAAATTATTCCAACTTTCTGGGCAACAGGGTATGACTTCATCCATAGCCTGGCAGACTATCTGCCTGACGAAAGTAAAGTTGGATTGTTTAGATTACCTCTTCAATGGATGACTTGGAGTTGTGTGCTTGGACAGCAGTTTGGTCTTTTCTCTCTCCTCTTGTATTTTACTTAGGGTAGGCAATCCCTTCTTTGCTCTCCATGCTTGCAGCCTCTTCTCCATAATATCTAAAACAATATCACAATGAATTTCATTACAAAAAATACATTGATGATCAAGCTCTTCTTGTATGTATGTAGGGGACTAAGGGTATTAGCTGTATTTTGTTTTCAAGGCTAAAATTCCTATAAAGTCATACTTTTCAGTACTTTAGGACAAATTTAACAATGTAGTCATGAGTCTTTGCAGCTTTTGCAATTTTGGTATGGATTTGTGTGAATACTCAATATTATGCATTTCAGCAATCGCCAGGAATCCCTGATCAATCGCCAGTGAAAATAGAAGTCAACAAAAATTATAACATGCATTTGACAATATTGTGGGGGCAAATTGTACAGAAACAGATGTTTATAGGTACTTCTTTATGTTTTGAACATAATTTTGAGCATGGATCAAGGCTACTGTGGAAATGTCATCTGTTTCTCAAGGCCTCAGTTTTTGCCCAGTCTGAGATGTCCGTGGTAGAGACTAGAGAGCCATCTTGGATTCAAAATATTGTGCCAATAATGATACAGGATCAGGAGTGATCACATCTAAGTAACATGTCTAAGGCTTGTTCAAGTATGGGGCGGTAAACCGCTGCAAAAGAAGCCGCAGTGATCTTTCTACATGTAAATAAGCCCTTTACTGACACTTGATAACACTTAAATAGCAGCAAAATACAATAAATTTAACTCACCAATGACGGTAAAAAAATACTTTGAAAATTTAAATTGTAAATCTTTTGTCAGCTAGCAGGTAAGCAATCTTAATTCTGAGGCAAAAATTGCAACTAGACCCCCCATAAAAATTGGTATTCTGAAAGCTCACTTAACTTTCTGTTTAACGTTACTTTTACATTTGTAAGTATTCAAGTAAATTGAGCGCTAATAGACCTCTTAATTGGTATTCTGAAAAATCACTTAGCGGTATTAACTCCTACATCATGATAATAGGCCCGTCCTCTTTTTAGCCCATTTCCACCAATCAGATATACTGTAACCAAGAAAAATTTATGTGTGCTCCAATTTCAACATAGGAAAATGTGTTTAACTGCAGAGTGCGAGAGCCGCTTTAGGAAAGCCTTGTGATAATTTCACTTTCTTGAATTGAAACATCCACTTAATTTTAGAACTAACATTGAGACCTATGTCTTATTGAAATGAATATGGTAATTCTTAATTAATCAAACATTTCATCTTGGACGTCCATTGCGTGAAATGATAAATACAATTTTAGTGTGGTGTCTGCCGTGTCTCGCTAAAAAACTGATGACTTCATAGAAATATTGGGCCTTTTATCTTTTTGTAGCCAATCGACTACTAATAGAGATTTCAGAACAACAAAACTCTTTTAACTCCTCATTTAACTGCTGTGTGCGCACATCAAAGCATTTAGCACAACGCATCTCTTGCCAATTTAAAATGGTCATTTAAGTGAACTTTCAGAACTCCAATTTTCCAAATTGAGAGTTGTGTGTGTGAAATAGGCACGTGATGTGGACCAAGATTTTGTGTGGCTTATTTTTATTGGCCAAGTTGATTACCGGTACCGGAAGTACTGAGACTATTGCTGAAAAAAATCACATGTGGCGGTTAAAAATATCAGATCGGATATCTTCATTTTATTGGCAGTGATTTCGACCTTGGATTAAAACTGGAAATATCAAAAGTTCTTCCTAATGACAATAAAGGCATTAAAGATTATGATTTTTGATAGTTAAATTCATGAGTAAGTATTTGAAATTTTTATTTTATTTTCCCCCATTTATTTTAAACATGCGATATATCATTATGACATTACAGTAGATAACTTCACACAGGCGCGCGCCCGCCCGCAACCCACCATCAATATGTACTGTATTGTGCAGCGGTTTGCCGTGAAACCTGTGAAAAGTGTATACTAATATCAACGTTTATCCGAAAAATACTCCAAAAATAACAAGCAAATAGATGCGAAACAGGTAATAAACATAACAACTTTTAACTCATGATCATTATTTGGACATTTAATGAATATTTACTTTATTTTGGGTATGTTTTAGTAGGGTATCTCCACGCCAGAGTTACGGGTCAAATTTTGGATACGTATCTGAACAAGCGCCGAAGCACTCCAGCAAAGCATAGAGAGTCATAGACCGAATTTTCTGTCTCTTTCGTTCGTTAAGCCTCTTATTTGGGTAGGGTCGGCTCTCTCTTTAGAGACGGAAGCCGACTATACGCATTCCCTTGCTAACCCCATGGCCATTTATGGCCATATTTTTATGCCCCGAAAATCCCCCTAAATGTCATTTTACCTCGTGCATATCCAATTGTAAATTAGGCCTAGGCTTTAATACATCGGTTCCACTTACCAACTTGACTAAAATAATCCATTTAATGGTCCCTTTTTAGGAAATTATGGGTCAAAATCGACATCCATGTTGAAAATCTTGCATGCGGTATTTTAACTCTCGCTGCTCATGACGTCATCTAAATCTCATCCCTTCTAGTCTACGCCGAAGGCAAAATGATTATGAAGGAAAGCTGTGCACGAGCTACACGTTCATAATGGCATTATCGAACGAAAGAGACAGAAAATTTGGTCTAAGAGAGTCAATGCTAATATGCGTATTGACCTCTAGCACTGAATGCCTGCTGTGAGGCAGGTATTATTAGACCCATACACAAATATACACACCACACAATATTGCATAGACTGCACACAAGCATGCTGATGCAGCTAGCAGCTGTAAGCAAAGTTTGACACTAGACTTACAATTTGAATTTTTAAATTAGTCTATCCTTTTTAACATCAGTAAGTTGAAAAAAATGTATTTTACTGCTATTTAGGTGTCATCAACTGTCACTAAAGTACCGATTTTGAGGGAAATCAGTTGAGTTTTGTACAGTGGTGTTTGAAATGTTGAGAATCAAAAGCACAGCTTTTAGTTTTAGTACACAGCCAGGATAGTGATGCTCCTAATCCTATGTGTGCGCCGAACTTAGTAGAAGAAGGCAAGACTGAGCCACGGATTGCTTAGCTAAACCTGGCTGAGGCTCAGCTCAGGTCTGCCAAACAAGAAATTAGCAACTGAAGCAGACCTGTTAAAACTAGTGATCGAAATGTATATCGTCTTAAATAGTACTAGGCCTAGTGAAATTGGCGTTAGTTCATAACAGCTTTCATAATTAAAACAAAAGTTAGTACGGTACATCACACTCACTCAGGTTCAATATGTGGGACTTAATATTAAAACTACCCAATTTCTCACCATTTTCTACCGAACTTCTTCGCCTTTTCCGACAATCAGAAGTTTTAGAAAGTGACTCCATCGTATTCCAAAATTATATGGCAGAGTACTTTCTAGCAAAGCAAGGCAGAGACAAAATAAGACAAAACAAATCTCGAAAACTGGCAGGCTTGACTGTTTATGTTTTTGTAATTCGCTCCTCCTTAATTTCTGTCTGTTCTGACATCATCAGTCGTACCGTTGATGACCAATCACGTCGTCGCATACTTCCGGGGGGCGCATATTTTTTTTACACAACTGTTTAGCCACTTCAGTCAAATATACTGTGCAAACGACTAGAGACAGAGTCTAGCATTACCCTTAGCAGTTTTGTTGGATTACTGGAGCTGTACATGACTGTGTACATAACCGTTATTTGTTTCGGGTTAAATCTATCCTCTCTTCTCTTTCATTATGTATTTCTGTGTTCTCCTTCAATCTATCTTCCTCTCTTTTGTCATGTATTTCTTTTTTTCCTCTTCAATCTATCCCTTTTCTCCTTCGTTATATCAGGGATATGAGAGTACTCATATCCCTGGTTATATATTTCTTCTTTTTCCTTCAATCTATCCCCCAGGTCTCCTTCGTTATGTATTTCTTTTGTTCTCCTTTATTCTAACCTCTTCTCTTTTGTTTTATGTATTTCTTTGTTTCTCCTTCAATTTATCCTTTTCTCCTTCGTCATCTATTTCTTTGTTTTAATCTGATAGATTCTCTTACTATTTCCCTGTTTTCCTTAGTTTATAGATCTATGATCCTCTTAGCTCTTCAATTATGTATTTCTATGTTTTTTCTTTGACTTATCCTCTTTTCTTTCCTTACGTATTTCCTTGTTCCTTGTTTATCCTCTCCACTATCCTTGTTTTCCCCTTTCTATCATCTTCCCTTCCCTGGGTGTACGTGCTAGCGCTTGCACATATATAGCGCCGGCGACTTAGACTCTTTCACCAGAGCACTTCTTGGAATTTTTTCGCGAAAATGGCTAAACAGTTGTGTAAAAAAAATATGCGCTTCCGGCGGGGGGGGGGGGGGGGGGTGGATAGGGACCGGATCAGGGACCGACCGGGCGCGGAGAGGTGGTATGGGCCTAACCTAAAACAATAGGTTAGGTATTAATACAAACAAATACATGAAGATAGCAGTTGGACAAGTTAGTCTCGTGGATAGGCGATCGCCTGGCCTGGTAACTGAAAGGTACTGGGTTCGAAACCCAGAAAGTGGGATTTTTTTATTTAAAAAAAAGAAAAAAATGAGAAGGAGAGAGAGAGAGAGAAAGAGAAAGAAAGAGAGCCAGAAAGAGACAAGAAAAGAGAATCCAATATACCCCATTAATTAAATAACATATGAGAATCTCAATCCACATATTTACAATTAATTCAAATGTTTTGGCGGGAAAGCCAGATATCACTTTTTTCTTTTTTTCTTCCAAGTTTGGAGTTGAATAAGAATTATTGTTGTTGTTGATATAAGGGAAAGGGTTCCAAGGCACAATATGTCAATGGATTCCTCCAACAACAAAAAAGGGGGGCCTGTTGGGGGGGGGGGGAGCAGTGTAGAAAAAAAGGTTTTAAAAGTTTTTTACATTTTCAGTAATACTTTCTTCCTTTTATTCACTCTGTATACACTCCCATGCTATCCTTTTCCAGTCTGTAAACAACTTTACAACATGAATTCAATGATGGGCAGGGTTTTACTTCTTATATGAAAACGCCCTAAACTTCGCGAGGTGAAACAAAGGGTCTTTAACATTCAAGTCTATTCAAGCCAAATATGGGCTAACAACTGCCCTGCATACCCGAGCAGAATCATAAGGGACCGTCCTGTAATTGGAAGTATTGGGTTCGATACCCAGCTCGTGCAATTTTTTTTTATTTTACTCTTTGAGACAAAAAGACTGATGTTATGTTAACAACTAGAAGTGAACCAGGTAATGTCAGTGAGGCAAAGTGGTCTTGTGCCCCCCCCCCCCTTCCCGCAAAAAAAAAGAGAGAGAGAGAAGGAAAAGAAGGGAAAGAGAAAGAGGAGAGAAAGGGAAAGAAAGAAGAGGAAGAAGAAAAGAAAAAAGGGATAAAGAAGAAGATCGTGGGGGGGGGGGGGCAAAAGGGCCTTGCCTCCCAGCTGTTACCTCCACCCCCCCCCCCCCCCCCATCAAGAAATAAGAGAGAAGGAAGGAAAGGGAAAGGCAAAAGGAAAAGAGGAGATAAAGGGAAGGAAAAAAGAGGAAGAGGCAAAGAAAAGAAGAAAGGGGATATCAGTTGCAATTTTCTCGCTAACAAGTTGTAGTTCGGGGGGGGCAAAAGGTCCTTGCCTCCCCCACCCCACCCCCCCCCCCCCCCGCCCTTAAAAAGGGGGGAAGGAAGGGAAAGGGAAAGAGGAGAGCTAAAAGGGAACACAAAAGAGGAAGAA
Source organism: Strongylocentrotus droebachiensis (assembly GCA_035222895.1). Lineage (NCBI taxonomy): Eukaryota > Metazoa > Echinodermata > Echinoidea > Camarodonta > Strongylocentrotidae > Strongylocentrotus > Strongylocentrotus droebachiensis. The sequence continues at coordinate 70,121 of JAVYIG010002744.1, forward strand.
GCAAAGAAAAGGGTCAAAAGAAGGGAATAACAGTTGCGATTAATCCCGCCAACAACGCGTGGATCGTGGGGGGGGGGGGGGGTTGGGGTCAAAAGGCCCTTTCCTCCACCAGCAAGCCTAAAACAGAGAGAAGGAAGGGAAGGGAAAGGAAAAGAGGAAAAGAAAGCTATTATACGGGAGATCAGTTGCGATTTTCCCGCCAACAAGGTGTAGATCGGGGGGGGGGGGGCACTGGCGTACTGATGGGGGGGGGGGGAGGGGGCTGGGGTGACAGATGCCCCCAAATATAATTCAAACGTGGTTTTTTTTCTAATTCGATACCGGTGATTTACAAAATAAAAAAATGACATGATTTCCCGAAATTTTTCCTCAATCTTTAGTAAATATTAATATACTTTTTGTTTGCGTTTGTTGGAAAATGGCAAATTCCTAAAGAAAGAACAAATAATAGTGACCTGCCTTTGTCACAAAATTTGCTCATCTGACCGTGATAAAATACCCCACCTTTCTTCTTCCTTTTTTTTTTCCTTTTCCCTTTCTCTCCTCTTCCCTTCCCTTCCTTCTCTCTCTTTTAAGTTTGCTGGGGGGAAGGGGGGAAGTCAACAACCGTTTGCCCCCCCTCCGATCTCATTCTTCCCTCTTTTCTTTTCTGCTTCCTCTTCTTTTCTGCTTCCTCTTCTTTCTTTCCCTTTCTCTCCTCTTTCCCTTTCCCTCTCTTCCTTTTCTCTCTCTCTCTCTCTCTCTCTCTCTCTCTCTCTCTTATAATATACAGCCGATGTCAATACGTACATTTTTTAGACTATGATGAAGTAAATGATGATTATTTTTCTTGAAGGTATTTGTAAATTGTAATCGTCTACTTGTCGGAGTTTCGATTAAAATTAAGTCGTATTTATTTAGTCATATTTTGCAATACAACAAAAAAAAACATTAAAAATTTAAATTAAAAAAAAAAATTGAGATGCGTTTTAATAAGCCAGATCAAAGGTGAAAAGAGAAAAGGAGTCAGTGTCGGATGCAGGGGGCACTGATAGGGAGCGCGTGCCCACACCCCCAAAAAAGCAGGGCGGTATAGGAAGGAAAAAGGAAGTGAGGCGGAAGAAATAAAGGCAGAAAAAAGGAAGAAGATATAGAGGAAGCATAAAATGAGAAAGAAAAAAAGGAAGAAAAATGAAGGAAGATAGAAAATGAAGAAGAAGTAAAAAGGAAAGAAGGATTTTAAAAATCGGAGTTTGCTCAGCATTATGAGTGTCTTTATAATGTCACTTGGTTGGAATACTCCCCAGGGAGTTGAGAATGTGTATAATTTGCAGGCCCGTTCAAGCTATTTTTTAAGGGTGGAGTTCTTAGGGGCTTAAGATTTGTTTTCGTGTGAAAATATTTAGCGGCGAATAAGCGGGGCGGGGGCGGTAGTGAATCAACCCTAGCGCCCCCCCCCCCCCCCCCCCCTCTTGAGCAAAACAATATAATTACAAAAATGTTGTTGTTGTTGTTGTGTTTTTTTTTTCGTTAGGGAGGGGGAGGGGGGGGGGGGGGGTTGTCAAGTCTGAATCCGATCTACGTACGGGTGTCTATATTCTTTCTTTAGGGGCCGTCAAAGGTCCTAGCCCGTCACTCCAGCAAAGCACAGAGAGTCGATCGTCGGCTGGGCCAAGCGCGCGCTAGCGCTTCTGGCGCGCCGTATTCATTAATGATTCGGAGTTGACAGAGGAAGTTGCTGAATAAATTCGTACGCTGATAGAGTCAATTCAAATATGCTCTGAATCACTGAATTTAGATTTTACGTGAGTAAAGATCTATGTTTTATTATATTTACTGTAGATATTCATTTAAATTGGTTATATATTAATTTCAGGCCTAGTTTGTCATGTTTGTGTTTACGAACGATGCCAAACAGTGAAAGCACTCACGAGAAGTCGAATGTATGGGGCTGAAGTGTAAAGAGCTGTATGAAAGAGTCGACGCCCACAGCAGCTGACGTCTCTGAACAGATCAGAGACATCTAACAACTTTAGCATTTAGGTACCTCGTCTCTGTTATCATGAAATAGGAAACCACCATTCGAGCGCATTCTGCACAGTACTGTAGTGCTTCATTGCATCTTATAAAATGGCTCTAGTATTTTAAGCATCGTGATTGGTCAATACGCGTCACATGGCATTGACAAATTTTTGATGCAAGCACGATTTTGCAGAAATGAGTGCAGAAAAAGCGCAGTAAAAAGTTATATTGCACGGTGCGTACGCGTGACCATGGAGATCCAGTGCGCGCGCGTACGTGTAGTACGCGCTCCCTCGAGTACCGAGTGCATTGCAATTATTGTAGGCTACGCGTAGCTAATATTGTACGCTCCACCATGATCCCCAGCGCATGCAGCGTACGCGTAGCTTAGCTAGCTAGAGCGGGGTATTATTAGAAAGCAAATTTTTGTTTTACTTTTGCCTTGGATTTAGACCCGTTTTGACTTTTGGATTTTATAATGAAGCCAGGAATTTCAGCTGTCTGGTGTAGACTCGTCTCTAGACACCCTATGCATTTTATTTTTAATCAAACAATGAATCCCGTGGACTTTTTGGTAAGCCTGCAAGGTCTTAGACTTAGACCCTCATTTTATTTCTAGAACCAACATAACTCTAGATCTAACGTTAGATCGAACTCTCGTATACTTAAGATCTAAACTTTTGTTTGTTGCTGTTTGTGTCGCTATTTTATAAAACAAATAACGCACTTGACCCTGTTGTGCGAAACGTAAATGCAGTGTTCGCTCGGTTTCTTCAGATGGTTCGCACTGTCAACTCGCCGCAAGCGGCTCGTTGCACAGAGCGGCACCAATCTAAAGAAACCTCGCGCGTACTGCATTCACCGCTATTGCACTCTGGGACGTGCGTTATTTGTATAATAATTCATATGCAAGTAATATTGGAATATTTATGATTCTTTGCAGTCTTGGTCTCTTTTATTTTTTCCCAACCCAGAATCAGATGATACTTTGATAGGCTAGATTTTGGATATGGTCATGATGGTAATAATATTGACATTGATATCACCAAGCCTTACTTGGCATCCATTACCCCCTGCGAATATTTGAATGTAAACAAAAACTTGTAGTGAGGCATCTAAATTTTAATGCCCTTAAATTATCCCATTAAAAATCATTTGTCTCCCTCAGCTCAGGCCTCGTACCAATTATTACATCTTCTTCTTCTTCCATAGCCCTTTAAATCTGGAGATTACCAGAAAAACAAAAAGAAGAAAATGAGTTTGTTACTTATTCCTGCACACAACGAACCTTGCAAACAAACTATAATTTGACCTTCAGAGTTTGCTGCATCTGCAGGAGTCTTAAAAAATGATTTACCTTTTCACTTGTTATTTTCAGTCGGCAAGCTGGACATAAATGCAATCATAGCAGATGATGAATTCCATGAAGCTCTCTACCATCAACATTGATTAGTAGTGGTTGTGCTTGGAAGCACAAGCCAGCCAACCAACCAGTATGTCGTCTACGGCCACACCCACTACCACATCCTCTCCCCCTGGGCCTGGGCCTGGAGTTTCGGGATCGGGGTCTTTTGGGGAGGTGTTCTTCGTGACCCTGGCGGTGACCCTCGTGGCATGCATCTGGATCCTCTACTTGGCCTTCTACAATGCTAGAGTCTCGGGCTTCTTGCTCACTAAGATCATCAATAAGTTCATCAAACAGGGCCATCTCCATGTTGGTGAGTATATTTTAATTGACTCTTACAAATAGAAATATTTAATGGTTCATTTAAATGGTTTATTTCAATGAAAACACCATCATCATTTCTAGTACAATAAAAATAAAAAATGATTTCAAACCTAGACATTCACTGTATACATGTATGTAGGAATTGGTGAATGTGTATTTGAGCGTATTAATTTTATTGTACTATTGTTGCTGTTGATATTGTTATTGCTGATAACACTTATTAGTTAGATTAGAAGAAGAAGTAGTAATAGTAGTACACGTAGTAGTAGAATTAATAGTAGTAGAAGTAGGAGTAGTAGTAGTAGACAGTGATGATGTTGAAGAACAAAGAGGGACTGAGACAGAAAGCAAAATGTTGTTGGTTGTACACAGAGAGAAATAGAGACATAAGGAGAGAGAGAATAGAAGCAGGGATAGAGAGAGAGAGAGACAGACAGGGAGACAGACAGACAGAGAGACGGACAGAGAGAGAGAGAAAGAGAGAGACTTAACAAATCTTGAGGAAGCACATTCCTTATGTAATATGTAAACACTTGCAATCTTACTTCTATTTGTTCTCATTTCCTCTTCAAGGTTCCTTCTCTTTCTCAGTGTTGTCTGGAAAGGTGATGTTTTATGATGTGGCTTACATCACAGAAGACAGCACAATCAGGTAGGCTAATTGCTAATCACTACCTTTAACCCTAATGAGGCCGGGTATTTGAGATTTTTCTAGTACGGGGGCAGGGGCATTATGGCCCCCCTTAAGATCTCTGCCCTAAAACGGCCAATCGCTGCGAAAATTTGCATGCATGTCAGGTGAAGTGTATAGAATTATAATGGTAAATTTAATTTTTTGAAAAATCTACTCCTTTGCATGTTTATGGTAATTTATGCAAATAAGGTCATCAAATTCACATTTTACCCATAAATCATATATTCTTCATATTTAAGCATTCTTTTTCACTACATCTATTTGTTAGACCATTTGGAATAATAATACAACAAACAAATTTGGAAGAGCTAGGGCATTCCTTATGTTATCTCTTGTTTTGATAATTTCTTATGTATTTCATTGATTTGTTAACTAATGTAATTTATTGTTTTGTTGTTTTATTTTATTTCTAACTACAATTCAACTACTTTGACCCCCCAAACAAACACCTCAGCTTTAAACAAGGCCAAAACAATCAATGTTTTGTCTCTTTTTGGAAAAATGATATTTCCATATGTTTTGTACACAAATCACGAATACAAGCGATTTTCGGGCTAACATGCAAAGACTAAAGGTCACGTGACTTCGTAACTGTACGTCCGATTTTCAAATAAATTGTTTTAAAAGATGCGCAAGACTCGAAACAAAAAAATAATCGAGCGGGGGGGGGGGGGGGGGGCATTATCCGTATGCATTCCCGAACAATCAGAAATGTCGGGGGTTAAGGTTAAGGAGACCCCTCCCCCCCTCCCCCCACCCCACCCCCACGAGATTTTGCTCTGGTAACATTTGCGTTTGACTTTGTCACTGAGATAGGACCTTTTCAGTCAAATAAATATTTAATATATTCAGCAAACAAAAAAAAATTAAACAACAGTAAGTTTGCAGTGAGTCACATGGATGCTGAGAATTTACCAATTCCATGTGACTTCGCATGAATGAATAGCATGATACAACGAAAATACTTTGGAGGTATACAAAGAAAAGAAAATGAAAACTATAATGTTGCATTATGTACATGTATATGAATATATCTACCCCCCCCCCCCCAAAAAAAAAAATATATATAAAAAATGTTGGTACAGTGTGTACTTTTTTTATGTAATATAATTGACCATGTACAGTGTCGGCTAACAGGTATAGTGTGCATTATGTAGCCAGTCCATTAGATACTGTCTTCTAATCAGCATGCATTCAAGATTTGAGTGAAACTGGAAACTGAGAGTATCTGTGCACAGGAAAAGGGGTGTAACCTTCTTAAGATGAACTCATGTTGCACAAGCCTGCATTGCACACAGACATTCCTACATTATGCATTAAAAACTTCATTTTAACACACTGTTTCTGCCACTTGCATGAATTTTTAGAAAATATCTACTTGTGAATGGATCTCTGTATTGTTTCAGTTTCATTTATTTCTCCTCGAGAGATCAACAGAAATATATAAACACACACATTTATGACAATACATCAGATGAATTATAAAAAGTGAGGAAGGTAGTGGCCAAAAAGGAAATAAACCTTGTAAGAGGCCAACCCTTTTAAAGAAAACAAGATATAATATATAAATATATTGTCTTCATAGAAGAAGGAAAAAAAAAGCAATCAAGCAAGCAAACAACAAAACAAACTGGGAAAAACCCTCTTTTATATTCGATTAATAGGTATAGTTATTTTGTAATATATACTGTATAGGTTATAGATACATCAGCCTCGTAAATACAAAACTGTACTGATTAATGACATTATCAATGCATTGACGCTATTACAAGGTCAGTTGGTAATTTCAAGCTTCATCAGGCATTCAAGTAGTAATATGTGCATGTAATTCAACTGCTGTTTCTTTTCCCAGGTAGACTATATGTACATGTATTCATAAATGGGTGCCATCTGCAGAAATGCATATTTTCACGCTATTTGTTGTATCTAGTGTTGTAGTTGATTTTTTGTATGCATTGCCAAGTGTTTTTATAGAATATTGTATTAAACAGCGAGTGGACTTGTTGTAGTTATGAAGTTATTTGAAAATGTGTTTATTATGTAATCTATATGTGTATGTTATTTATATGTATGTTTCTGCAAACTTTACAGCCATTTTTATAATTTGTAAAACTAAGTTGAATGGCCTTTAGTGTGATACAGGACTTACTCAGTCCGAAAAATGAATAAATGACATAGAGGTGGAATAGAGGTGACTTGAAATATTTCAAACCAATATATTTTCAAAGCTTACGTCCATTGAATAAAATACATTGAAGACGTGTACTAAGTTCTTTTTATTCCTAATTGTATGAAGCTTTCTATTGCATGTATTGCATGCTTGAACCCTTCATGTAAATAGTATTCTGTGATCTCGTTTAATATTACACATTTAGTTCAATTTGTATTGATTACTCTTGAATCTAATCAAAAGTGTACAGGATATTATTTAGGTGCAGAGTTTGTAGGCCAATTGTGAGATGGCATTTTGCAATACCTAGCGTAGGTGCACAATGTCAGGCCTACATTGTACATATATCTCAATGAAAAAAGAAATTATCACATCATTATTATTATAATCATCATTATCGTCTTTATCGTCATTATCATAATCACCATCATCATCATTATCATAATAATAAAAATCACCATCATCGTCATGATCATTGTCATCGTCATTATACAGTTATCTTATCATTTCCTCTGCAGTAGAATTGCTATGCACTATCTTCTGTTCATGTCTCTTTGTAGAGCCCAGCATGGATTGTTGATATTCAGATGGTGGAGGCCATACACACCTTTAGGGGGGCAGGAAGGTAAGGTCATTGTTGATATTTATAATTTTCTTCACATTTTTTGTGTTGTAAAGTGCTCGATTGAGCTTGAAGATTTATATTTGTGAGGAATCTAAATGATATACAGTTTTACATACAGATAGATATTTTCTGTTTCCCTTGAATTGTGTTTGTCATTGAAGCATGTCCTGAAGCAACCTGCATGTATACATTAAAGGGGGTGTAGCATGGCAAATACTGGTTAACGCCATCTACGACTTCTTTTGGACAACTGCATGTAAATGAATGGACTTGATTAAAGGTCAGCGCGTGCTAGCATTCGCGAAACAAACCAAAGTTCTCCTCACGCTTCAGTTTTGCGTACCGTATTTTCAGAAGAGAAAACATCAAAAAGTCTGGGTGCGGCCTATGCGCAACAAGAGTAAAAAAACGGCAGTCAAAACAGCACGTATTCGTACATATATGGGACTAGGCTAAGTACAATAACTATACCAGCTGTGTTATATTGTTGACATGAAGTTTTGTCAATCTTGTGAATAAACTTCATAACTTACCAACCAAAAATTACCGGTAGATCTACATTTAAGTTTGTGCCATCGCTAAAGCAACCGTAATCCTCGCAGCCTGTGCGCGACAAGCTGTGGCGCGATACGCGATCGACTGTGTAACTGCGGCCGAAGAAAAAGCTGAAATAAAACGACATCTGGCTTGCTTCCTATGGTGTTGGCAAAAAAGCTAAACATTTTTTTTTTTTTTAGTCTACAAAATGTCAAGAATCGGGGGTGAGGCCTATACGGCGCTGCGGCCTTAACGCCGGCTTAACTGCTGTAGCGTCATCCGCAGTCGTATTATACCGGATTAACCCTGAGTCAGGCCACAGGAAAGACACATAGACTTGTCATGGTACACCCCCTTTAAAGACCACCTGCATAAAATACCTGTTTTCTTGTATCTCTTTTGTGGCCTTTATATACAGGTTTCACTCACTCTTGTCATTTTAAGATTTATAGAACAAACATTTCTAACCAATCGATTTGTGATCTCTATTTTCAGTCACTAAAATCTTCATATCTATAGGAGTGATAAGCTTATGAAACTCAGGAACTCTTTTATGATAGTAGCATAGTGCATGTAATATGCAATTCTGAATTAAATGAATGCAATATTATGGGATGGTTTTGCCCTCCTATAGCCTTGCCCAGATACATGTATGTATTTTTATGCCTCCGTTACGAAGTAGCCGGAGGCATTATGTTTTCGGGTTGTCCGTCCGTCCGTACGTCCGTACGTACGTCCGTACGTACGTCCGTACGTACGTCCGTCCGTCCGTACGTCCCGTTCTCGTGATCGCGTTATCTGAAGAACCGATTGATGGATTCCTGCCAAACTTTAGTCATGTATGTATCTTGCAGAGCCGATGAACTGATTAGATTTTGGGGTCACGAGGTCAAAGGTCAAAGGTCACAGGGCTCATTATGTATGCAAAAACAGCTCGTGATCGCGTTATCTAAAGAACCGATAGATGGATTCCTGCCAAACTTCAGTCATGTATGTATCTTGCAGAGCCGATGAACTGATTAGATTTTGGGGTCACGAGGTCAAAGGTCAAAGGTCACAGGGCTCATTATGTATGCAAAAACAGCTCGTGATCGCATTATCATTAGAACCGATTGATGGATTCCTGCCAAACTTTGGTCATGTATGTATCTTGCAGAGCGGATGAACTGATTAGATCTTGGGGTCACGAGATGAAAGGTCAAAGGTCACAGGGCTCATTATGTTTGCAAAAACAGCTTGTGATCGCATTATCATTAGAACAGATTGATGGACTCCTGCCAAACTTAGGTCATGTATGTTACTTGCAGAGCCGATGAACTGATTAGATTTTGGGGTCATGAGGTCAAGGTCAAAGGTCATGCGGCTCATTATGTATGCAAAAATAGCTTGCGATCGCATTATCATTAGAACAGATTGATGGACTCCTGCCAAACTTAGATCATGTATGTATCTTGCAGAGCCAATGAACTGAGTAGATTCTTGGGTCATGAGGTCAAAGGTCAAAGGTCATGGGCTCATTATGTATGCAAAAATAGCTTGTGAACGCATTCTCATTAGAACTGACAGATGGATTACTATTTAACTCAGGACATCTTGCAGAGCCAATGAACTGAGTAGATTTTAGGGTCATGAGGTCAAAGATCAAAGGGTCATATATGTATATAATGGATTACAATTGAAATTGATTTGAAAAATTTCTTCTGTTTTGGTTTGTAAAATTGCTCCATGACGGAGGCATCATTTTCGACTGCGCGCAGTCGAAGTTCCATCTAGTTTTACAATGACGCAATTTGTACATTTTGCATCATAATTTCTGTAATTTATAACACAGACCTCAGTGAATTTGCTAAAAAAAACCTTTTTGGTTCGCAGTTCATTTACACATTTAAAAAAAATACTTATTTTTTATTGCGGCGGCTTACCATGTCACATCTGAACGAGCCTTTAATCTGCAGTGCTCTAAACATCATATTTGTTCTCATCTTTCCAGATACATCCCAATGCGAGACGAGGCTGACCGTATTCCTGAGTAGCTGTGAGGTGCACTTCTACAACAAGACATCCCTCTATGCCCAGCTAGAAAAGGCCTTTGGTCTGCCTCCAGAGATGACATCTCACAGAGAAACAGAAACCAGAGACAGTAATGCTGAGTAAGTTGTATTTTTAAAGTTCCAACTAAAGCCCACCACAAACTATATGATCTGACTGCAATTTGCTTTTGAAAAAAATTGAAAGACTATGAGATAAGAAATCGTATCATTTATAATCTTCCAGTTTGCGGTTCTTCATGGTCATGCAAACAGTAACAATGCAATTACTAGTTACTGTTGGTCTTTCTTTTGTTAAAAGTAAAAGCCATATCAGCTTCAGAGTACAGACAGTAATATTATTGGTCTGACAGCACTATGATCTGCGATCAGGGCCTGTTGCACAAAAGTTACCATTAACTTTGCCATCAATGGTGAATACCATGGAAACTTTGATTTTGATTGGCTGTTGAGCCCTGTTACCATGGTAGTTGCCATTGTTGGCAAAGTTACCATCAATGGTAAGTTTTATGCAACGGGCCCCAGGCCTCTCTCTCATCCTTGAAGGCCGACAATACCCAACTATTGGGATTTTAATAATCATACAAACATTAGAAACCTCATTCAAGATGATTTTACTTGTTATAATTTAGATATTATGTGCTTTAATTGTTGACCTTTTGTCTGTAAATTTGTCTTTCTAGGAATGACGGAAGAAGTGAGTTGCAGAGAAGGCATGATGCTGCAGGGATTTCATGGAGAGACTTCTTTGGTGTCATCAAATTTGAAATCTCTGACGTAAGAAAAAAAACACTTTGAATTTCAAAATTCATTCCTCCAGCTAAGCCTTGAGAGTTAGCTTTGAGAATAAGAACCATCTATCTGTTATTTAGATATTGAGGTGGATGTTCATATTACATTGGTGTATACAAACACAGATACATTTTGAAAGGTACATGTACAGTTAACAACTGGATTATTGTAAATTTGTCCCAACATACATAATGTTTATTGAGAATATTAAAGCTTTCATCTAAAAGTACTCAACAAAGGCCCTACTTCAGCCTCATCAGTAGTTATACTGTTTCCTCTGAGGGCCTTGCAATCATATTATTACCACAGCTTTAGCACAGCTACCGTGATGAGGTGCATAAGCATTCAAGGTATTTCCTCCTACCGGCCAAACCGAGTACCCATTTACTACATCTGGATGGAGAGTGGCAAAGGTAGATTAATGTCTTGCCAAAGAATATTAGTGCAACAGTGGGACAAACCTTGAACCATGTGATTCACAGTCCAGCAATGTATCCACTAGACCACGACAGCTCTGTGAAGCCAAAGTACATGTACATTCAAACCTGCTTTAGTGACCACTTGTCTAAAACAAGCACATTTTTTGTTTCCCTTAAAAAACGGTTTCTCATTGAAACTTGTACTAAAGGAACATGTCTACAAAGACCACTTTTTGTGTTTCCCTTGGGCGGTCGCTGTAGATAGGTTTGACTGTATAATTAACTTGTTATCAAACATCTATCCTATATCGCAAATCACTTTCCTCTTCCCAGGGTCGTTTTGTGTTTGGCAACAAGCTGGTGCCCAGCGTTCTCATGCTGAACATTGAGGATTGTCATGGTATCTACACCACTCGAGAGCCAGAGTGTCGCTGGGATCAGTTCACACACGAGGTCAAATGCACGGCCGAGGGGTTAAGGGCCGTCCTAGCACCTAGCCCAAAGTATGATGGACCAGTGGATGAGTAAGTATGATCCATTCACTTCAGAAAAGAAGACCTTCGGGTTACAGTTATTAAGTTAATCTTTTTCTTTTCCCCATCCATGTGACTCTTTTTCAAATGATTTGTATTCAATGATTTTTTTCGTTTTTGACGAATAAGTAATAATAATAATGATAATAACATATTTTGCCTCTTGCCATGGTTTAACTTTAAGATAGGTCCGAGGCTGTTGATCTGGAACCTATTTCTAAGCATTCGTTTCATAGAAGATATAGCAGGACCCCCTTGCATATTTTACCATACCCTTATGTAGAAGTTCATGTGGGGCTCTTGAAGACCTCAGAGGGGATTAATTAATATGATTAAAATTATATTGATACCGACGATGATAATGACAGCAGTAATAAGGAAGCTAATTTTTTATGATTGATTTTCCCAGCCTATTTATTATGCCCGTATCACAATTACTATATGTACAGTCTGTCAGATTTAGTCTCCTATGTATTATTCTGCCTCTCTCTCTCTCTTTCTCTCTCTCTCTCTCTCTCTCTTTCTCTCTCTCTCTCTCTCTCTCTCTCTCTCCTCTCTCTCTCTCTCTCTCTCTCTCCTTCTCTCTCTCCTTTTCCCTCCCTCTCTCTCCTTTTCCCTCCCTCTCTCTCCTTCTTTCTCTTATTCAGGCCTCCAAGATACATGGGGGATGGCTTTGTCGTCATGCAGTCCAGCAAAGTTCAAATACATTACGTTCAAGATGAACCAGGTAATTGATAATAATAATGATATTGATAATAATATATTCATTTATATAGCGCTCACACATGTTTGGTTTTACAGCGCTTTACAAGGATGAAGATGGGAAAATCAGTTAATTAAATACGTCTTCAAGTGCTTCTTAAAATGTCTAGTGTGGGTGCTGTACTGATGTTCAGGGGCAGTTGATTCCAGAGGTGGGGTGTATATGGTTGAAAAGCATTGTCATCTGTTAATCTTAGTTAATAGGTAGTTAAACTCACTAGTGTTCCACACTCATTTCCAGCATATATGTACTGTACTGTGATTGCAGCATTTTATTAGCTGTTATCTTTCACACACCACCAATGCAATGAAATTAAGCACCATAAAAATATTTAGTCAGTGATGTTTGAGATAATCTCTAATAAAAATGCTAAATTTACATAATAGGTAATTAAGATGTTTATTAACGGACCATTTAACTTCCTCAACTACAACTAACGATGGGTTATAGTCCAATTGTAATGTACTTGATATGTACTTGATGTGCAAATGGATGCTTGTGATTCAAAGTACATGTACCTTACAGTCCGATTCCCAGATTATACCTGAGAAAGCAAGTGCCAATAGGCAATTAGAAATTATTTGTTTGTTTGTCTGTTGGTAATCATGAAATTCTTTCCTAATATTTTCTTAAAAATTGTGTTGTAATGCTTCCCGATTAAGGATGCTGTTCTTTCAAATTTTGAAGAAAAAAGGAAAAGAAGTATATGTAGGGGATTCCCAGATAACATATTAGAAAGCAAGTGCCAATAGGCAATTAGAAAATATTTGTTTGTTTGTTTTCTGTTGATAATCATGAAATTCTTTTGTACTATTTTCTCAGAAATTGTGTTGTATTGATTCCTGATTAAGGTTTTGAAGAAAAAAGAAAAAGAAGTGTATGTAGTGGAATCAAATAATTAGAATTGATGCATGGTATTTTTTGACCATTTCATAATGTCCACTTTGTTCTATCAAGGCCTTGTACCAACCCCAGAGGAGCTGATGGAACAAGAGGACGATGACCAGCCATTCAAGCCACCGGTCTCGGTACTAGACATCACATGCCAGAAGAAGGGAACCCACTTCACATATGGACCATGGGCTGATAGACAAAGGTAACGATGGCCCCTTTCACACATGAATTCGGATCGTTTGCAATATTGTATATTCTATTTAATCCGTTCTTTGCAACCAAGTTAGTGAAAAATAATTGTAAGTTGCTTCGTAGTCTCATAAAAAAAACAATTTGTGACGAGTAGAAAGTCTTGCAGCTTATATTCCATTGAGTAATTGGTATAAATTGATTGTTGTTTTTTGTTTTACCTGACTGCTACTAAAGAAAGCATGTTTATTCTTGCAAGTAAGCAACAAGGGGACCTACAGCCTTAAGTACTCTTCGAGGGACTTGGTAATGAGGATTAATGCCTTACCAAAGGGCACAAGCGTTAGTTTTTCTTAATCCATGCATTATAGGGGATGATTGGTCAGCTCGTTTTGTGTGATTATATCTAAATTTTGAGAAGATAAAAGGATGCATTGCTATCCATAACATTCTTTGAATTATCCCCTTGAATCTCTATTAGGTATAGTGTTGGGTCAAGGGGTAAAGTTAAGAATTGGGTTAGTCTAGGAAACTGACTTGGAGCAATTGTCACAGGAGCAAATGTTGTACAACCTCTATTAAGCAGTGTTCAGTTTCTGATCACAATTTTTTTCAGTGATCAGTTACCAAGATGAAACTAATCTTTAGAGTTTGATACAATATCTAGGGCCCGTTTCACAAAGCCTTTTTTCAATTACAATTGACAAAAATCAGTGACAAATCTGCTGATAACCAATCAGAAGCAAGGATTTCAGTAGCTTATAACAAAAACTATCATTTATCACTGATGGCAAGTTTTGTGAAACGCCCACCAGGAAATCAGTTTCATGCTATTTCATCCTACTTCTCATCATGTTTTCTTTGTCTGCAGGGAGTTTTTGATGAAGTTCTTCTACCCACAACAATACAACACACAGCCAGCCACCCCACCTGCAGTCCCGGGTGATAAGAGACAGTTTGAGAAACTAGACATCACCTTGAACATCGTCGAGGAAGCTACCATAGACATTCTCTTCACCAAGAACAAGGTTTGGAACTTGACTTTCATATGTAATATTTAGTATTCTTTTAACAGGGTTATTTTATCTTGCAGAGATAGGATTTAATTAAGAAGGGGCTGATCTATCTCAACCCATGGGCTAAGTAGGCACTGTGCAATGATAACGTTACAAGATGTACAGTGCCGACTTCACACTGTTCCTTTAAATAACCCTAAACTTTATATCATATAGAATTTCATGTCTTGAAATTGACTATATTACCCCGGTATTATCCATTTTCAAAATCTTATCTAATAATCTTGAAAAATGGCTTTTGAAAATTTAGTATCCAATGAAATCTATATGCAAAAAGTTGCAAATAGTCGCATTCACAAATCCACACATTCTCCTGTTGGCTTAAAGGTAAAGACCAGTAGTGGTAAAATTGCAGTTCAAGGGTTTTGGGTGCAAAATATCCATTCAATATTGTTTAAATATTGCCTTCAGAGGTTTAGATGGCAATACTTCGACCTATATTCGCAAAAAAGCAGAAATATATGCCCAAATGTTCAAAGTTGAAGTGCATTCGCGATATCTATCCAACCGGATCGATATGATAATTTACCAAATATATCAATTAGTAGGCGGTTTCCTGGCAAAATTTGTATCATCACGTATTAGTCAAAATATATTCTTTCACATGATTGGTAATAAAAGCTTCCATTTCATTTTTTGAGAGGGGGGCATTTCCAAAACTGGTCTAAACCTTTAAATAATGTTAATTTATGTGTTCGCATTGCAGGAGACCAACGCTTTCCACATTGACATGAAGCGTGGATCGTACATTGAGATCAGCATACCACAGCTGGTGGGCATCGAGGGATACAACACCAAGATCGTTGGGCAGCTTCTCCTCTTGGATGCGGATACCAGTCTTCCTTATAGATCCTTCATTAAGAGTGAGACGTTAGAGGTAAGACTCCTACACCTGTCTCATTTTGACCCAATCTGGGGGGTGTTTCATGAAGACTAAGATCAACTTTAAGTTGGACTTAACTATGACAGGCCATTCATACCACTAGTTGCTCTCACTATTGGTCTCTCATTTATGATCTTTAGATAATATTTTTTCCGTCAATAATGAACTATCAAAAAATGTAAATTCTGTAGATTTGTGACCCCGATTTATGAGTCCCTTCAGAGACCAATGCCAGTAAATGGTAAGAGCGAACAGTGGCGTGAACGGCCTGCCATAGTTAAGTCCACCTTAAAGTTGATCTTAATCTTTGTGAAACACCCCCCGGTGCTATAAAGTTTTTTGACAATTGGTATAAATTAATTATTCACAAGTTTAATACTTTGTTTTAGAAGGAATTAATCCCTGTCAGGTACCATTTATCTCACCTTAGAAGTGAGGCAAATGTAGATTACGGTCTTGCCAAAGGACATTAGTGATATGGCAGAAACTCTAAGCCCCTACCTTACGATCCATAGTCCCGTGACCCAACCACTAGACCTCTATATCTTCATTGTGTTTTAGTTCAAGGTGGATGTTCACTACCCTCGTGCATGGAACCATCCGCAGAACTGGGAAGTATCTCTGACGTTCAGCAAAGCAAACTGGTTCTTCATCTACGCCCATAAGGTCTTTCTTGCAGGTAAATGTAGCTATTGAAACTGTGATTGTGTGCTTTCAAGACTCAATTAACTGTGAAGAATATTTAAAATTAATTTAGATACTAGACAGGCTTTTGAATTGAATTGAATTAAATTGAATTGATTTATTGTCCATAAAAAAAAAGAAAATTTGTTGTTCACTGGTATAGGTGTGTTACAAACAATGTACACAATTATACAGATTATAAAACATAATAACAACATAACATCAATGGCGTTACATCCAAAAATACAATGTGATTACTTGCCTAGGAATGGAGGAAAGCAATACAATAATACAGTGTCTACAATACTTGCCCTCGTTTTACCCTACTCTTGTTAATGTGAATCAAACCCAAGCTGAAAAGATATGTCACAGAGGAAGAAAAAAAGTAATACATGTTTATGTAAAATTGAATCTAATATTTCTGGGGTTTTTCTCCTCCGTGATATTTCCAAACAGCATCATTTATATTGTATATATTTACAAGATTATGCACATTTCTATTTATTTGAGTATGACTTCGTTTATCAGGAGGGGCTTCTACAATTAAGCTGGAAGGGAAGTAGAAACATGTGTATATATAATGATGTGGAAATAAAATGTACTCTATAGAATGATAACAACTTGTACATGAAACTCATGAACATGGTTTAAATCACAATTTGTTCAAACTTGTCAATTCATGAACTTTGTATGAAATTGACGTCTCATATTTGATATATACATTGTATCTTCCAGATTTGATGTCTGATTGGTCGAGCAAAGGCAGACAGGATCTGTTCAACTTTGTACCTTACACAGTGCGACTCAACATCACCCTACATCAGTTTGAACTTATGCTACCAGTCAATGAGTACAACTGGGTGGATTGCTCACATCATGAAGAAAATGGTAAGTCAATGATCTCATTGGAAAAAAGGTTGATAGTCACTTCGCACATATCTCTTTTAATGTGTCATCTGATATTGAAAAGGTAATGGGAGTTGAAATTGTTGAATATGGTAGCATATTGTCCTTATAGCAAAAATAATTGTACTTTTTCAAATATTAGTTTTAATTCACAATTTATATTGATTCCAGTGTTAATACCTGAAAGTAGCCCACAGTTATTAAGGCTACAGCTCTACAGTCTACATCTTGTTTTCCGATGTTTATATTGATTGTTTAAATCAGTAGAGTGGCCTGTCACATAACAGGTGAATATGCATGTGACACCTGTTCTATACATTTTTTACATAATAGCAGTGAAGGGATGTTCCTTTGTCTACCAAAGCAATTGTTGAGGGTAGAATGAGGAACTGTATATTTTGTCCTCTTTCTTTGTCTGCTATGTTCATAGTGTGTAGATGGGTAATAAGACAGCAGAAAATATTTTTAATTTGGAAACTTATCAGTAGCCGTGATTTAATTGATATGTCAGTCCTCAAACAGATATATTATCTTTTCACTAGTATGCATTGGGCTCGTCGGTGAGCAGCTGGAGATGTCCATCGTCCTACAGTTTGCAGACTACCTTCCACAGACAGTACCCATCAGAATTCTCATTAAGGTAATGCGTGTGTGTGTGTGTGTGTGTGTATCAGGTTTTTACAGACGTGTATCAATCAGATATGATTATTTACGTCTGGGGACCGACCTTTAAGCGTCACCATCCGAAAGACGTGACTCAGTTTCGAACCTGCGTCCTCGGCTGAATCAGTTTGTAACTTTCACTGTTAGCTGGATTACAGGCGGCACGCCACAACGCCTAGTTAAATAATAAAACTATACTTCATAGTCTGTGTGTCAAGTCAAAAGTATGGATTATTATGAAATGACATTGACATTGAAACATAATAACCTGTAATTAGCATGTATTCAACACCCTCAAAAATTCACTGACACTTCCATGTTCAGCTCTTTGAATCGGTGTATAACAGTTTTACTCCATTTCTTTGACAGGCCGATGCGGTGTCAGGATACCTGTTCCTCCCAGACTGCTACACTAGCCAGCACCTCTTCACTGCTCTGGACAAATCAGCCAAGGCATCCTGCAGCTACCTGGAGAACAAGAAGAGTATGGGGCTAGATCGACATTATTGGAGGCACAATACTGATCAGTGAGTATCGGGGTGGAGCTGTATCTTTACAGACACCATATTGATGGTTCTGTTCACATTTTTGTTCTCACGGCTAAGTTCAGCCTAATGATAAACATGAGACACATCAAGATCAAGTCATCATGTTTATTCATAGATCAATTAGAATATGATTTGAGATGTCACTATTACATTATTGTAGCTTTACATACATTTGTTAGGCATTTGTTATCATATCTTTTTCCACAAGTAGCGAAATCTGTTAATTGGTGAATTTTTGCCTGCTTATTCTGCAACATCATTTAGACCGTCATCTAAGTCATAACGGTTGATGTATACGTCATGATGATCCAACAGTTGCTCTGGCGATAATTGCTCCAGGCTTTGTTTTAAGTATAGGGTTAGGGCTAGGATTAGGTATTTTGGATTGAGGGTTAAAGATTGGGAAATGATTACTGTAGGAAATTGACTGCAGAACAATTGCCACGGGAGCATCTATGTACAATCGTTCATGATATCATTATTAATATAGAGTTGCACAATATATAACTTTGCGATGTCAAGGTTTTACCTATTTTCCTTTTCATTCACGTGTCCAGCCCCAACTGGATCGAGTGCGCCTGCGTACCTGTGGTAGCCCTTTGCATCATGTACAACTACCACCCCTCCCCGCTGGATGAGGATGTCCCCAGGATCGTGGTCAAGCAGGGTCCTAGGGGCAAGCAGCACTGGTCATCGGTGCCTCCACAGACCAGCTACGGGGGCTGGAGGAGGGGAGAGTCCATGGTCGATCCTGGATCCCTGTCGGCTGATAGTCTTCAGCTGGAGGTGGACATTGGTCCCCTGCTCGTCATGACCTATGGTCCGCTCATCAAGATGATACCATCACTCAAGGTACAAAAAAAAATCTTTATAGTAAATCTTTTTCTTTTCTTTCTTCATGATTTCATGCAACTTTTGATTTTCAATTCAATTCAATTCTATTTAAAATGATTTATTAAAATACTTTCATTGCGGCAAAGCGGAATTGCAAAAATGTACCATAACACAGTGACAATTGAAGGTAAAACATGAAAACATCATAATCAAACTAGTATTCATTGATAAAAAATACAATCAGGATGGATGAAACAGAAAAGAAATGGGAAAGAGAGAGAGAGAGAGAAAAAAAAAGGAAGAGAGAAAGAGAGAGGAGGGGATTTATTATCGTTATTTTTACTTGAATGTATATATGAAATGTGATTTTCAGTAATATATAAATCATATAAATGTCAGATGTACCCTAGGGAAATCTTATTGTTTATTTGTGCAGTCATTTATGAAGCTGCTTGTAGAAAGCAAGAGTCTATTTCTCATCCTTTGTCTTTACTTGATGATTCCTTCTAGATTAAATGTTAAATTATCCTATTCCTCTAACCGGTGTTCCAGGGTGCTTGGTGAAATTGCAAAGGAAAATTTCTTGAGTTGATCCAGGACATGGTGGATTTCATAGGGGTGTTTCACAAAGATCCTAAGTTGAACTTATCTCTAAGTTAGACTTAACAATTATGGAAAGCCGTTGGCATCTATACAAATATTTTATAAAAGCTATTTTAAAAGGCATAAAATGTTGATTTAAATCATTAATATCTTCTATTACCCACAGGGATTTCATGTTCTTGATGTGGAATTTATAAAAAGTCTAAAATACTTTAATTTTCACTTTTGAATATATTTTATTTAAGGCTTCAAATGGCTCTCCATAATATTTAAGTCCAACTTAGAGTAAAGTTCAACTTAGGATCTTTGTGAAACACCCCCATATCTCCACTGCCTGCAGAGGAGAGAGACGAGAACGTTCTCACACTTTTGCTTGACTATAACTTCCTTAAAGTCACTACATATTCTCTTCTTTCAAAATAATAGGAGGACTTTCTTGGGCTGAACCAGGACATGGTGGACTTCATGTCTCCACTGAATCGGAAGGCGAGAGACAAGAAGGAAGAGCCCACCAAGTATGCCGACAGCAGAGTCCTCAACCCGATGGCTCTAAGACCTTTCAACATCACAGTCTCGCTTAACATTGATGGTATCAAGGGCTTTCTTCCTAAGGTGAGTATGTCTTACAATAGAAACAGTTCAACCTTACAGTTTGTTAACCGATTGACTACTGAACTCTCTATTTCCCATAGGTATAATACAGGGACCGCTCGGTTCCAGTACGAAATGGGTTAACTGTTATTGATGGACGAGGATGAGGGTAGTGGCACCCATGGGGGTGTTTCACAAAGCCTTTTTTCAATGACAAATGACAAAAATCAGTGACAAATCTGCTGATAACCAATCAGAAGCAAGGATTTCAGTAGCTTATAACAAAAACTGTCATTTGTCACTGATTAAAAGTTTTGTGAAACACTCCTGACGACAGATAGTCAACCTGTTCGAAACATCGAGCCACTCATCCTCTCCAAGCGCTATAGTTCTCCTTAGAACTATATGCTAAGAAAGATAACAAACAGTCCTTTTCAGGACTACCACACCCCCAAGAAAGATTATTGAGTCAGAGTCCTTTTCAGGACTCCTCAACCCTCTCTCTCTCTCTCTCTCACATGGTGCACCCGCAAATCTACTGTATACCCCTATATCTCTAGAGGAGTTACACACCATAGAAACATTCTTTATTAGGATGTGTAACTAATATTTTCTTATGAAGTTGATAGAAATGTTGTTAACCCTTGGTGTTTGTCCATATACAAGTCATTTCCTAAATTACCAGTCCCTGTGTATAGAGAAATTGTTTTTAATCTTCTGATGTTGAGCCTCTGGAGATCATATTCAGTTTCAAGAGTCATGAAGGGTTCCTTTTGGTATAGTGTATGTATAACAAATTCATTCATGTTCTACATGTTTATAATTATGTTACAAGTTGCATCGGGAGCCCTGAATTGGGCTATATTTCTATCAATATTTATATCAAGGTTCACATTATTGACCATAAATATCTTGAAGGATCGTGGGTTCCAAAGGTTGAACCACAGGCCTGATAATTACCAGATTTTTTTTCTTCCCAATTTTCCCCTATTTTTTCCCAATTTTCCTACTCAAAAGGCAAGGAATGTCGTTAGATGCCATTGAGGGAGTGGTTGAGGAAAGTGCTCACTATCACCCCTGGAACCACTGACTTACATAACTTGTATTAGTCCCACAACATACATACATTAACATGTTAAGTATTCCCTATTAGGTTATGACCTTTTCTCACCTTGTCTTGTATTGAACAGTACTGCAGCAAGGCTGACGTTGGTTGCGCA
The DNA here is from genome assembly GCA_035222895.1 of Strongylocentrotus droebachiensis. Classification (NCBI taxonomy): domain Eukaryota; kingdom Metazoa; phylum Echinodermata; class Echinoidea; order Camarodonta; family Strongylocentrotidae; genus Strongylocentrotus; species Strongylocentrotus droebachiensis. The sequence continues at coordinate 91,523 of JAVYIG010002744.1, forward strand.
ACCCTTGTGATGGAGCAGCTGTGCTTTGAGATGTGCAGGGAATTCACACAAACCAAGCTTCAGCTTCTCTTATCTCCCATTCTCCTCATGGTACCAAATTCACCTTCCCAGGTACTGTCACATCTGTATTGTCTCCCGTCTGTTAGTGTTAAAAATTCTGTAAATACCAGAAATGTTGAAATCTCTCACAAATTGTTGATGTCATCCATTTCCACAGGCATAAGTTTTCGCAAATTAAAAAAACTTCAGTGTATTATTCAATCATTTTTGCTGTATGACACTTTTGTGAACTTGAAACCCTTGTGACACTTGCAAAGTTCTATGGATGTGAAAGTTTTTTAATATAAAGTATGTGTTCTAGAAGATGTATGAAAGATCATTATTCCTTGCAATTTGAATTTAACATGACAGTGAAAGTCTAGCTTGAGACTTCAAATGTATGTTATGATTAAATAAACCAGTATCTAATAAGTTAGATTTCAGAGTATTGGCCCAGATTTCTATTATCATCTTGTATTAAAGGTATACACCAGTTCTGGTCATGCGATTGCATTGTGAAAGAAATGTTTTGGAATCGATCAGAAAAGGTTGATCATCTAGCATATAAGTATTGGTGTGTACTGCAAGGTTCTGGAATCATCAAAATGATAAGAAATTTGGCCCAGTCTTGGTAAAGTTACAAGCACTGCACACAAGAAGATGTATATGGGACTATGTGATATCTATCCAGGCCGGATCGAAATGATAATTTACAAAATATATCAATTAGTAGGCGGTTTCCCGGCAAAATTTGTATATAGTCAAAACATATTCTTTTTCATAATTGGTAATAAGAGCTTCTGTTTCATTTTTTTTAGAGGGGGGGCCATTCCAAAACTGGTCTATACATTTAATTTTACTCTTTTTCAGGACGCCATTCCACCATCCAACCAACCAGAGCGTGGCCAGATGGCCCTGTCTGGTCTGCAGCTTCGGTGCCATGCCATGTTCTCCAGAGCGGGTATTCCCCCTGATAGTGAGACAGTGGAGTATGCCTGGTTGATAGATCTACAGATGGGAGCATTGAGTGGACAACTCACCGTGGCTCAGGTTAGTTGTTATCACATGCTCAAAGAGGGGACTCCCCCAGAGATATCATATGATGGTGGAGGGGATTTCCCTTAATGGTGAGACATTGGAGTATGTATGATTGATAGACCTTCAAATGGGAGCATTGAGTGGATGACTCACCGTGCCTTTGGTAAAAATCTGTTTTAATGGAGAAGATATGCATGTAGAAAGTTACATTTAATAGATTGCAGAAGAATGTTGATTTAAATTTGCAATGAATGTACAGTGGTATATGCCTGACATGCAAATGAGCTAAATTGTCTTTCCTATAAAGAAGGGTTGATTCTAATAAATCACAAGTCTTCCAAACGATTACAAACGTACAATCACTTATCTCTTTCAATTTGGATCTCTTGTGGCTTGCATCAAAGTTATTTGTTGTGAAATACATGTATCATAGACCAAATTTGCAAATTTCCCCTCAAACCATCATGTGTTACAGAAATCTCTCTCCACTAATTATATTTGCAGCTTCTTGCCATAGCCGAATCCCTCAGTCTTACTATCCCCCTCATCATCGACCCTGTCGACAACCTCGCCAAACCTGCTCGACCTCAGATGTGTGTTCACATGGTGGACTCAGAGCGGTGTGCGGCCAGGGAGGGGGGAATCTACCCCTCCCCTTGCTCCTCAGAAGATGACCTCAAGTATAGGGTTGTGAGGGTCGCTGTCAACGCTGTGCAACTCCAACTGGTAGAGAACACCACTGCTTTAGAAATTAAGGTATATTTTCTTGTGCCATTTCTTCTTTAGTCAGTCAATCCTTCTGCATTAGAATTTACTTGTAAGAATGAAGTACATGTGCATGTATTTGCAGTGAACTATTGGTTCTGCCTCAAATTTTGAAATGTTATAATACCTGAAGCATGCTGTGGTTAAAAAGATATTGAGTGTTATTTTATTTGACATGATGTTCAACTTCTCAAGATAAATTTGTCTTATACAGCACATGCTGTTTTTTAATAGAAAATCTGAAAACTGAAGTTCTTTTTATTCCTCCAAATGTTTTTCATAAGACGACTGTCATCTTTCAATTTTCAGGTAAATCAGATTCGCCTAGCTACGTGCAATCTCCACAGTGAAACAGTAGGAAGCGGGCTGACTGCACTGGTCAATCACATAGACATTCATCAGTACTTGCTCCAATCAGATCACCCCTCTTATGGAAGTTCATCCAAGCGTCCTCTACGCTCCGAACCTCTCCAGAACTGGCTTGAAGTTGGGGCCATCAACCTTGGACCAGTTTGCGTGGACTGTGTCGGATTCCTCCAGGAGGTGTCTGACTATCGTATGCAGCATTACTTCCTGATGATGCATGATGAGAAGACAAAGAGGCTGTGGTTTTTATGGCCTCCAGACAGCTTAGATAGGGTGTACCCATCGTCCGTTAAGTGTGGTTGCCAGGGTGGTTGTGCGTTTTTCTCAGACAAGCCATACGGGACACACTTCTTCAAGGTCGGGAACGGAACACATTCCCAGAGGAGTTCTTGGAATGATGAGTTCCAGCAGAAGGAGAGCGATTATGGCAGGAGTCTCCTTCAAGAAGGAAAATGGGTGTTCTCTGTCTGTGACCGCACTCCTGCAGACTCGCCCACAAAAGCTTTCAAGTTTACTCCAGGATGGGTAGGGCTAGCCAGTCCCACATCCCCAGGTGATCAATATTGGCCGACTGAAGAGAAGAATGGAGAAGAATCTGAAGAGCCTGTGGAAGCCAAGAAGGAGAAGTCGCAGAGCGAGTCTAGCCAGCAGTCCTCAACCGGAGGCATCCCGAGAAGAGAATCTCAAAGGTCACAGCAATCTCATGTGTCTCAACAGTCAGACAGTGCTGGTAGTGCTGTCCGAAGCAGTATCTGCTCAGAACCAACCTCGCATCAGCATTGCGATTCCTCCAGTACTATCAGCTCGATCACAGCTGCAGTAGACGCACCACTCGTGGGCAGTGCTCACAGTCTTCCTGTAGATTCGCAGCAGCAACAGCCGGGAGTTCCTCCTCCTCCCAGAAACTACAGTACAGATACCATGTCAAAAGCTGGCAGAGCCATGCACTTTGAACAGTATCCTCAAGGACCAGACAGGACACGAGCCAGCTCTATTGACTCTCCCACCAGTGGTGCTGACAGTGAGTACTTCTCTGCAGGAGAAGATAGTACTTTGGCAGCTGCCATTCGCACCAGTAACTCTTCAACCAGCATTCCATCAACTGTCCATCCTCCCACCGACTCTGGTTCCTCTCTCTCAGAGTTCAAAGTTCAGTCCACCATTTCCAGCTCCGATCATCACAGTCCAGAGCAGATGGACTCTGCTACCTCCACCGAGTCCTTTGTCTCAGCGGCATCATCTGAAGACACTCTGATCAGAATGCGAGATGAGAAGGATGGGACGGTGAAGCGCAAGGATCTAGAGAACCATTCTCCGTACTCTCCCTACCTGACGAGAGTCACCAGCCACCGATGGTCGGTGCCTCTCAGCCTGGAGAGCTGGAAGCAGTATGTGAACTTTGACCCGGCGGACATGACACCTTCCAGCTCGATGTACCAGGCATCCATACAGATGATGGGGTTCGTGAAGCAACAGCAGGGTGTGGGTCCAGAGATCATCACAGCAGTAGACTCTGATATCACTTCATCAGACAGTGAAGATGTCAGTGACCATTCCAGTGTACGGCATGCGAGTGATCACAGGGATGCAAGCCTGCAGGATCTGCACGAAAGACTCTTTGCTGCAGAAACTTCACATACAACTAGTAAGTTCAGTTTTTACTCTGTATAGTGTTAATGTAGCACCTAGTAATGAGGCTCTTGACTAGGGCTTACAATGAGTATAATGAGTATAACGAGTATCTACACATAAAGCCAGTCTAAAATTGGGAATCAACTACCGGTACTGATTTTTAGAGCAAAAAAATAAAGGATAAAAAACAATCCCATTAGAAAATAATGTATAAAGAGATGCTTCATGTTTGGTTTATATAGCAATATCTCATCCTTATGGGGCCCTGAGGGGACTCTCTCTGTGTACAAGCATATTTCATTGATACCCATGCGATTTTGAACAGACAATCTTATCAGTCTTTCTTTTTTTTACCTATATTGCAGCATCAGCCATCAAGTTAGAGCCATCATCAGGAACATCAGTCTTTGCTGAGATCCAGGGACCTGTCAATGTGCTTATGACTCCTCTGCTTCTTGTCGCTATCAACAGGTAGGCATATCATCAATGGTGCTGTTGTTGACAGGCCTTTTGTGTAGATTTACTGTCAACAGCAGAAGAAAATTGAAAACATGTTTTCATTTTTTGCCAAATATGAACCTAACATTGAGACTTCGTCCTTCACCACTTATACTTTGCACCTTCCCAGGTATTCTTGAATCAAAATGGATCCATCAACAAAATGAGTGTTCGCTGTGGAATCTTGATATGTAAGAAGACGATGCATTCCCAATGGGCAATTTTACAGTGTGCTGAGTCAAGGAAAGTTAAAATAATTTGGCAGATGACATATTTTGATGACACATTAGGATTATTCAATAACGCATTGGCTCTGCTTTTTGTGTTCAAAATAAAACTTTCATTTTCCTGTTCTGTTCATATCAAATGTTTGTGAAATATTAAAAGATGTTTATGAAATATGAAAATGATTAAGTGAAATTAACATTTTTCTCTACAAAGGTATGTGGATGCTGCCAAAGCCATCACCACCAGCCAGCATCCTGCCACCCTCCTGTCCTCCCTCCACCACTCCTGCATCGCCGATGTGGAGTCCCTCTTCCTCCGTGGCCTTCTACCGGAGGGTGGAAGCAGCTCCAGTCTGTCCAGGCAGCAGCAGCAAGCCTCAGCTAACTTCAACAACAACGCAGATTCCGAGGAAAGAGAGGACGGCACTAAGACGGTCACCATGACGGTCAAACTACCCAAGGTCAGTCCCTACCTTTTAGAGTGGCAATTGGAAAAAGGATATTTTGACAATTCAAAGCCTACAGACTGTAGTAATGATTGATGAAAAATTAGTGAGATATGAGACAGTTGCAATATATAAATGTTGTTTAAAAATGTATATTTGTGTCGAAGCGAAGGTGACTTTTTTGTTTTATTGTTTTTCTAGGTCAATTCATGTGTCCTCTAGGACTTTAAGACAATGTTGATGCTTCTTATTTAGAATAAGGGCAAAGTATTTGATATGGTGTATGTATTGTACCTGTTAAAAGCTAAAGGGTAACAAATGATAACATGGACCTAATATCCATGTTTTCTCATGATTTTCCTTGTGGAAACGTGACTTTCTTTATTTATGTCTTTTTTATTAGGTCAATTTGTGTGTTCTCCAAGTTCCCGAAGATGGTGTGGGTGTTCCCAGTCTGACCAGCAACAATGCTTCCTTGCTGATTGCTCAGCTTGGTTCCTCTGAAGCTAACCTTTGGATCAAACAGATTGACCGGAGCATCAAGGTCGAGAACCAGAACACTGCTGGGAAGAAAGCACCTCAAGACACCCAGGCGGCCGTAGCCATGGGCGCTTCGGAACAGAGCGACCCAACAGTCGTCACCCTGATCAAGTTCTTCAAGCTTCACGCCCAGCTCCGCAGGCTTGCCAAACCTGGAATCAAGACCATTGAGAGTCCTACGGCCATTCCAGAGCAGTACACTCAGGTGCAGTTCACCCTATCCTCCAAGGTTCCCCCCAATGTCAGTGCGGATGAAGCAGACTCCAGGTACTCTTCCCTCCCGAGGAAACGCAGGTTGTCCGTCCACATGCCAAAGTCCTGGATTATGGCAGAGAGCGGGATGGAGGAGATATCCATCAAGTGCGGTCGACAAGGGGGTGACATCCCCCTCCCCAAGATCAAGCTTGCGGGAGACAGCAAGAAGTCTGAGAAGAGAACAGACAAAAAGGACACAGGTTCTTCCGGCAAGAAGAGGACAGATTCATCTTCTTCCGCAAGGGAAGGCAGCGGGAAGCGGAAGAGGAGGGATCGATTCAGCTCTGGAGGCAGTAGCCTCGAGAAGCCATCTGATACCAAAGAAAGAGGCTTGGACTTTTGTATTCATATCAGTAGCTTCTGGTCTCACCTGCCCACCCCACCTCAACCAAAGAAGGAATCATTTATCCAAGGGTAAAGAGACATCTATGGCCTTTTTTCTGCTTTTTGGTTTAACTTATTCAAAATGCATAGGCCAGGGTCATCAGATTTTCTAAATTTGAAATTTGTTTGGCAAATTTTCGTTAGAATTCTTTTAACAATTGATCTAAGGAATTTATGTAGAATTTGAGTAATCATGGATTGAATATCACATTCCTATTTTTCTTTTAATGTACACAAACTTTGGACACCCCATCCATATATGTATGTTTACTATTAATTGTGAAATTACTAGTATGTAAACTTGTCAGCTCTTTAAAGAGAAGGTTGAGTTCTTGGAAGAGGTGAAAAATAATTTGTGAGCATTACTCATTCTTATTATGCAAGTGTGGAAGAACATCAGTTAAGACATGTTCCCTGAAAAGCATGGCTCTTCAAATGCCTTCATATTCTAAATATGCATGTAACATCGTAAAAATCGGGGGGGGGGGGGCCGGCTTTTTACGCCACGTGTTCGTGTAGTCCCATATACATCTTTCTGTGCAAGTGTTTGTAATTTTACCAAGACTTGGCCAAATTTCTTATCATTTTGATGATTCCAGAACCTTGCAATACACACAAATTCTTATATGCTATATGATCAACCTTTTCTGGTCGGTTCCACACCGTTTCTTTCACAATGCAATCGCATTACCAGAACTCAACTTCATCTTTAATTATTTAATATGTGTAGAGAAATAGGCTTTGGTTTATAAAGAAGGACAAAGGAAAAATTAATGCTTTTATGTAAATGCATGCAGCCTGTGTTGAAAGGCAGATCATACAAACTGAAATTTGTCTACTTCCTCCAGACCCAGTATAACACTGTTTCATTGAGAACAGAGAAGGACAGAATGGTTTCTTTACAGCGGCTAAACCTACAAATGTACTCCTTCTTGAAGCAGGCTAAAACTTCAGATCTCTTGATGTATCATGAAATGACATCTGGCATCAATAAGTTGTCAGGCATAATCCGTCTTGGCGAATTTTGGGAGAAAAAAATTGACTCCACCTCCATCTCTTTCTTTCTGGTAGATCTGATACGAATCTGCTGACCACAGCCTCCCCGGCCCTGGATGAATGGCTGAGGGCAATGACAGGGCTGACGACATCCGTAGGAGACATCGTCGATGCCAGGCACTTCCGCAGCTGTGCACTAATGGCTTGCATCATGGCTGAGGCTCACGACAATCTGGAAAATCATCAACCACTGCCGAAGGCAAAGAAATGCTTATATTCCCATGTGTTATATTTTACACAATTCAATTAGATGTTCTTGTGCTTATGTAAATAGATGTATTACTGCAGTCAATGTTGTATTGAAAACAAGGGAAATGTAATATCAAACATGTACTTGTGTAGGGTAAACCTCAGTATCATCTTTATTCTGCTATTTACATGTAGTTTTTTGCTTGGAAGTAGATGTACTACATTGCAGAGGAAAAGCAGTGTGAATCACTATGTTTTAAGTCCTTTTCATTTTATTTCAATTGATCTTTTGTCATTCAAAATCCATACAAGAGTAGAGTCTGGTGTATGACAGGCTATTGACATTCACAGTAATTACTGTGTTTAAGATTATGTAATTGTCTGTATTCAAACTTTAAAACTGTTTTTATTTGTGATATAATTTACAGAAGAAGCAAACCAGATGGGCAGCCATTTCTGATGCCATGCTGCAGGATCTGTCTTGCCAGCTTATGGGCATCCTGTGGCGCTACCTTGCATCAGCTGACTGGCAGAAGATCGAGGAGATAGTCTCTGGAGAAGATTTACCTGCCCTGTCATCCTTGGAGAGTGGTACCAACACCCTGATCAGGCAATGGAAGGTCACACTTTCCCTGATCAACCCTCAGGTCAATGTGGCACGCTTCCCGCAGCAGGTGGCGGTCTACAAGTCCCCCGAGGAACGTGGACTCTTGATGGAAGATGAGATGTGGACGCCAAGGCAGATCAGCGAGGACCCAATGTCTGATGTGCCTCCTTCTGCTGGACATACTGGAGACAGCGAGCTGATGGATCCTTTGACAATGTCCCAGTATTCAGATCGGATTGGTGTTGGCCTTCAGAAGAGCATCTATGCGGAGTTCTCTGGGAGAGTTCAGCCACACCCTACTGATTGGCTTAGAGAGATGTCATCTTCTAATAGACAGAGGGACCAAAGTGGGGATTCTGCGACGCGCTATCGGTCCATGACAAATACCAGTAATGCTGGTTCGGCTTCAGGGGCTTCAGCCAAGAAGTGGAAGGGAGGCTACAAGACTTTGGACGAAGAGGACAAACATGATGCCTTCAGTCCAGCTTCAAGTATGTGCAGTGATGACATCGATGATAATCTGAACAAATCTAATCCACGGTTAATCGATGATGACATAGAATATGATGGAGGTGGTCCCGTTGGAAATTTAGACATTGATTTGGAGAGTGGCTCAGCTTACCGAGTCCCAGGCACCACTCCTGCGCCGAAAAGTCCTGTAGTCACTCCGACTGTCCAGCAGTTTGGTGATGCAGACACCCTTTTCAGACCACTCCTCACCAACCTTGGACTCCACAAGAAAAAGTCCTCTCAGCCGCTGGCCAAGTTGATTCAGTCGGTCGGTCAAGTGTCCTTCCAGTTCAAGCTGGATCAGTTCAGGGTTGTCATCACCAAGTCCAGTTCAAAGCACCTTCGCAGCGGCCGTGCCCCTCGATCTGCAGACACTCCTGCCTTCCTTTGTGAGAAGATCCACATCCGTGCCATGATGAGGGAGACCGCTCCTTCAGAGAAGAGTGAATCTCTGTTCAAAGCAACCAGTACTACATTCTTCAGTGGCAGCAGCAGCATTGAGATCTGCTGTGACATCCATGTGGGGTCCGTTGTCCAGGTCATCAACATGGCTATCTTGAGACTCCTTAGTCAAGTAAGTTTGCCAAATCTGTTTGGTACTTGTTACTCAAAATTCACTTCATTGCTCTGTCATATCAAGAGTTGCAATTGATCTGAATTGATCATAAAAAACAGTGTACAGACTTAAGGTTGATATCAATTTCTCCTTAAGTTATGATTCATTCACATCGATTACAACCCTTTGGGAAAAGGGGTCCTGTCAAGAAGGTTAAAGTTGATACTCTAAGACAATCCCAAATACTGAGATAATTACATAAATAGAAAGCTTTTAACCCCCATAATAACACCAAATGGTGTCCACCCGACAAAACAAGTTTAGAATAATGAATTTATTCGAGTAAACTCTACCAAAATATCTAAGTCTGAAACCCGGAAGTGCACGTAGAGTCGGGCCTCTATCCGTGACGTCACGAACGGGAGTCATGGGCTCAGTGAGAGTGAATGGCAGTGATATCCCTACGTAAATGCTATCCTGTCAGAGCTTAGATTTGTTGTTGTTAAGGAGTATATTTGATGGATTTTCTGTTTTCATTTGAATGAAGAATAACGAAGCAACATTTTCCAGTCGCTGATTTCTTTTTATATCCTCATATTCACCTATTTGGTAGAGATTTAAGACAAGTTTACTGCTTAGGAATTAAAGTTAAATCGTGCACTTATGAATAGGCGGATGCATTATATTGTCATCAGATGTACATGAGCAGTTTTGTAAAACGAATAGGTCTAGAACTATGATAGTACTTATCATAGATGTGTGTGACTGCCTCAAAAAAGGATACAGTACCAGTTAAACATTTTATGTTATAAAATATCAAACTTGAACGAGATCATGCAAGCGCGCTTCCTCTATAATATTTTGGCGAGTGATGCGGCTCTTGCATGAACGTTCGTGAAGCGAGCAAAATCGGGAGGTAAGACCAAGCCGCTGCTCTAGGCGCTGCTTGCTTGTGATGGAACGTACGTGCGCTAGTTATATGTTTATCGGCAATTGCAAGAGAATGAAAGCGACGTTGCCAGCTAAGAAAAACAACTAACAAAGACTTGCTCCTGACTACCGGTGTCAGAATTGGTAGATGAAGGATGTTCAGGGCCAAGGAAGGCGAAAGACATGGGGAAAAAGGAGGAAGAAACCATCGGGAGATCGCTGTAGTGTATGGTAATGAACTGTGCATGGGTACGGGTAGACCTACTGTTCACTCCGTGCCTGGGCCGATTTCAACACCAAAACAGAAATTACATGGTGAAAATATCGACTAATAGCACATCGTTGGCATGTATATGTCATAATTTTTAAAAGGGGAATTGATATTAATACTATGAAGTACTAGGGGAAGGTAAAGAATTGTACATAGAATTATGATTTATTAGACTTTTCAGCCTTTGAAACAAAAATATGCAGAAAATCTTATCACTCTGCACATGTTTGCTATGGAACATCCGGGTACGTGAATATACTCTCTCCCGGACGTGAGGTCATAAATAGTAGACCAGCGCCGTGACTGATTTTCTATGCAAAGAGAGGCGGATATTTTAGACATTTCAATTGAGGATTTCGAGTAGACAGAATTTTGTTGTGATATACTAAGTAATTGAAAAACTTAAAAATAACGTATACTTGCCGTAGGTAACAAATTAAGGGACATTTATTTGCTTAGAGTATCAACTTTAAAATGTTGCAATGAGCAGAGTTTACCATGTGCAGACAAAATTGTTTAAGAGCAAACGTACTACCTAATAAATGCAATAATCATACCAATTTCTTAATGTGCTAGGAATGTGATTTTATAATTCTGTATATGTCCGGATCGCAGGTAATTCAGATGGTGGAGAACTTCCAACATGCAAAGACGGATCTCAAACTCAAGCAATATGTATCAAGCATGCCCCAAGGTGAGGGAAGCATAGCAGACCTACGTGCCAGGGCCGCCAACAGCAGACACACTAGAAACCCTTCACGCCGAAGCAACAAGGTGTTCACACCGCCAAACATGGACACCCTCGGACGGGCGCGCCAGAGCTCTCAGCGCAGTCGGAACCTCAAGTTCAAGGAGCACGAGACAGCCAGTCTCTACTCTACCGCCGAATCGTTCGACTCGCATGCAGAGAGCGACAGCATTCCTAAATGCTGGCAGACCATGTACCACCTGATCAATCTTTATTCTGGTGTGAATGAACCCGTTAGTGTCGCCACGACCCATGTCTTTGTGAATCCACTCTTCAGTGCGAAAGGGAATGAGAGAAGTGGGGGTATGATGGAGGGAGTGCAAGACCTTGGACTTGGCATGCCACAAGATAGGTATATTATTTAACTTTATTTCAAAGTAAAATTGTTGTTTTATCAAAGGTACACTAATTAGAATTTCTTAAGTTGATGAAGTGTATATATACCTGTTGACTACTAAAATGGTGATTAGCAAAATAATCATAATATTCCTTTAAAATATGACTGATACATTCTAAGTACAAACTACACTGTACCAATCATCTAATTACCAATCATCAAAATTAGTACCCCCTTTTTTACTGATATACTTGTACTCCCCTGCACTCCTTTATTTCAGAAGGTTAGTTGTCCTAGAGGTTTATTGTCCTGAACGGAGACTTTTTGAGATGGAAGTTTTTTAGGGGGTTCGTATCGTGGGGTTGTTGTGCTGGGATATTTATCTTAGAAAGTAGTCATCTTTAGTTTGTCCTAAGGGGCAGTTGTCAGGACAAAAGTTTTTAAGAGTTTGCTGGTCCATGGGATAGTTCTGTGTTTTAGAATCAACATTTAGATTCAATTGAACCCTTTTCATTTTCACGTTGGTGTAACCAGCAGTACTGTGAACATGAATTTTAATTTTGAATTCGAGGGTTCAGTGACTCAAAGAAGTAACTCCATATTTTGCCAAAATGAGTATTTGTTAACAAAATGTTCAGAAAAATGTGGGCTTTCCAGGAAACACAAAGACTTAACTCCACCCAACACCCCATTAAAGTAAATGGCTAGTGTAACGGGATGCCCTCTATGACGCCCGCTTCAAATTGAAGGGAAATCTTGACCACAAAGGTGTTTTTATTAATGAGGATTTAACATCCATGCGCTACGCCCTCTTGATGGCAGCAAAAAAGGCCCCACTGGTGAAAGGTGTTTCATCCAAACATGGATCAATTGTGTGCAAGATGACTGACAATAGCCATATGGTGCTTCGCACCCCGGATGACCTCTTCAATGTAGGCCTGGATGATGTCAACTACCGAGATTTCCAGCTTCATCTCATTGATTAATCCTGGTTAAGATGTTTCTGAATAATATGTCCTATATAACCAATAAATGGAAAACGAAGGCTCTAACTTTGAAGTTTCTTCCTACAATTTATGTCCAGATACATTTGATAAAGGTTTAGGAAAACTCTTTTCGAACTCATTAAGTTTGTCTCATGTGAACATTCGATCACTGCAGAAAAATTATGATGAATTATCCCTTCTTTATGATAACTTAGATTCTAAATTTGACTTAATTTGCTTATCAGAAGTTTGGAATGTGTCTAACATGTCACTACTGGGTTTACCAGGATATACCTTGGAGGTTAAGTGTAGAAAAGATTCAAGGGGAGGGGGAGTAGGGGCATATATTCTTTCATCTCTAAAATATTCCACTCTAAATTTTGAAGTATCACATGCAGAAAGCCTTTGGCTTGAAATGTATATTGTCAAGAAAAGAGTAATTGTGGGTATAATATACAGAAAACCAAACACTAATGTGGATGAGTTCCAAGATAGTTTGTTGAATGTTATTTCACATCTGAAAATTGACAAGGTAGATTGCATTTTGATGGGAGACTTTAACATCAATCTTTTAGATACTGATCAGAAGGTCGAAAAATTCCAAACTACATTACATTGTTTAGGATTAGAGCAATTAATTACAACCCCCACAAGGGTTACAAAACTGACTTCTTCTTTGATCGATCATGCATATACTAATGTAAATTCTTCAAAAATTCATGCAGGTGTAATAGAAACTGATATATCTGACCATTTTCCTATCTTTGTAATTTTTGAGCATTGTACAGTTACTAGTAATGACACGTGTCGTAGGAGAACTACTACCCGTAGCTTTAAGAATTATGAAGATAAAAAGCTTCAGGAAGAATTATCAAAAGCAAGATGGGATCTTGTTTTCAGACAAGAAGATGTGAATAAAGCATATGACATGTTTTACAAGTTATATCAAGAGATATGTGATAAAAATGCACCAATCGTAACACAAAGACCAACCAGAAATAAAAACACTGCCAAAAAACCATGGATAACTAAAGGTATACTGAAGTCAATACGCAAAAAACAGAATTTGTATTGTAAGTATAAAAGATCAAATTTTAATTCACTATCTGGAGATAGATATAAAAAATTTAGGAATATTCTTACTTTAGTTATAAAAAATGCAAAGCGTAATTATTATAGTGATATTTTAAAACAAAACCGGCACGACACCAGAAAAACATGGCAGACTATAAATGAGTTATTGTGTGGTAAAAAAGTGTCAGGAAAGGGTACCGACATTGAAAAATTGACTATTCATAAAAACGGTGGGAGTAGGGTGATAACAGATGATCATGAGATTGCTTCTGAATTTAATGAGTTCTTTGTTGATATTGGAAAAAACCTGGCAGATAAAATACCACAGAATGATGCAGATTACACTGCATATTTAGGACCTAAGCTGAGTAAAACTCTCTTTTGGAAACCAGTGACTGAAAAAGAAATTGAGAATCACATTTCTGCCTTAGATGTTAACAAGTCATGTGGGTATGATAACATATCAGCGCGACTGCTTAGAGATGCAAGTCACTTTATTAGTTTACCATTATCTCACATATTTAATTTGTCTTTACAGGAAGGCAAATTTCCTGATGCCTTAAAAATAGCAAAAGTAACACCAATTTACAAGAAAGGGCCAAAAGACATCCCAGGAAACTACAGGCCAATTTCTGTATTACCAGTACTTGGAAAAATCTTTGAAAAAATAGTAAATAGTCGGTTGATGGATTTCTTAGATGTGAACAATGTGCTGCAGCAACATCAGTATGGCTTCCGGAAGAAATACAGTACAAAGTTATCTGTTGTTAATTTGTCAAATGCATTATTGAAATCAATAGATGAGGGAAAACTAACTATTGGTGTGTTCATTGATTTTCAGAAGGCATTTGATACTATAAACCATGACATTCTAATTAGTAAATTATCTCATTACGGAATACGTGGCATTGCGCTCCAGTGGTTCGCAGATTACCTCAGCAATAGATTTCAGTTTGTGAAATACCGGGAAACAATGTCTCAATATTTTAAAACATCATGCGGTGTTCCACAGGGATCTGTTCTAGGCCCAACTCTTTTTCTCATTTATATAAACGATTTGCCAAACTCTACAAAATTTTTCAACTTCAGGTTATTTGCTGATGATTCAAACTTGTTCCATACCTTTAAGACTGGTCAGAAAGATATTGATATGAATGAGGTGAATACGGATTTGAATAAGGTCCAGCAGTGGTGTTATGCCAACAAAGTCACAATTAATCTAAGCAAATCAAATTATATGATAATAAAGGGCAAAAGGAGATCTGTCCAAGTAAAAGGTGCTCTTGAAATATCTGGATCTAAATTACTTGAAGTAGATAAGGCAACTTTTGTAGGACTACAAATTGATAAGCATCTCACATGGATTGAACATATACAAATGGTAAATCGAAATATTCGTTCAAAAGTCGGAATTTTGTTCAGAATAAGGCATTATGTTCCACAAAACATTTTAGTGCTATTATACAAAGCGTTAATCCAGCCACATATTTTGTATGGAATTGAAGTATGGGGAACCACATACAAAACCAACTTGAATTGTATTTTCCTTACCCAGAAAATGGCAATGAGAGCGATAACTTTTAGCCCAAGAGGTACCCATTCGGAACCCTTGTTCCAAAAGATAAAAGTTTTAAATATTTACAATCTTCATTTCCTATCCGTCTCAACCTTCATCTATGACTTATTAAATGGCAATCTTCCTCACTCCTTAATTGAATACTGTCAGGTAATAGAGCACAGATATGGCACAAGGGGCAAAGAACAAGGACAACTATATCTGCCTAAATGCAAAACCACACAAGGTCAATTTTCAATATCATTTATGGGCGTGAAAATATGGAATAGTATACCATACGATTTAAGAGGAATACGATCTAAAAATGCTTTGTGGAAGAGGTTAACGAAACATCTAAATACTTTGAGTTAAACAAAAGTTAAAACTTCTTAAAATGGCAAAAATAAATCTCAGATTAGAGAATTTCTAAAAAGATCACTAGATAATGATATATTTTTTATTTACTGTATGTTTGGTATTGATACGGAAGTCGACACACATTTGACTTCCATGTATATTAAGTAAGGAATATTTATAAAGGACTATTCTATTTCTTTGTTTACTTATATAGTTTATGTTACATGTATATAATGTAGTATAGTAAAAAAAAAAAAAAAAAAAAAAAAAAAAATAGTTTTAAAATTCTTGCCAAAGACAGGGAACCAGACTCGACTAGCACTTGTGCTAACTTCTGGTACCCCCTTTAACAACAAAAGTGTACACATAATATTTTATTCCATTTGTATACGACATACTTTGTAAAACAATATTTATATTATTCATGTGTAATGTTATCGATCTTGTGTTATATTGTTATAGTTTATGTAATCATGCTTGATACATTGTGTTTTACTTGTTATTATTTTTGTTGTTAATAAACTCAAACTCAAACTCAAACTCAAACATAGACTTAACTCCTGAATGCCCAAGTGTCACTGATCCCACAAATTTCTGTTTTAATAATAACCTGTCCTTACAGAGATGCCTTAGCCATGGGTGCCCTTGATGATCTAGACGGCACTGCTGAAGAGGCTATCCAGCCCAGACCTGACATCGAGGGTCTGGAGGTCTCTCTCATCGGGACTATTCTTGTGGATGAGGTCTGTCTTCTGGCCCAGTTAGCTGGACTACATCTAGAGGCTGATACGACCTACATCACTGGCAGCTTCTCCCTCCAACAGACTTTGCCCATGCAAGGTATCTGTCATTTTAATGTTACAAGCACATTGAAATGTATTACTTTGATATGCCATATAGATGTTACATATTAATATTATTATACTATTATTGTTATTATCAATGTATATAGTAGGCTTGCGGTTGCACCATGTGAGAGAGAGGGAGGATTGGGAAGTCCTGAAAAAGGACTCTCAGTAATATTTCTTCTTGAGTGTGTGTAGTCCTGAAAAGGACTGTTGGTTATCTTTCTTAGCTTATAGTTCTAAGGAGAACTATAGCGCCGGTTGGAGAGGATAGGTGGCGGGAGTGGCTACCTGTAGGTTTTATATGTACATGTTGTTAATATGTTAAGGATACTTCAGTACTATTAATGAAGAACATTTTCCAATTGGAATTATTTGCAAATACATGTAGGTTATTTTGTGAGGAAATGCAGAAGGTTCCCAAGAAAGCTCTTGTCAGTAGTGAATATATGTTTATAAGTTTTATTCTATGAGAGAACATGAAACCTGTTGATATTTGTTGGAGAAAATTAATAAACAAATTAATCTGATAAGGCCTAAACAAAACAAAAATGTTGTATCGCCCTTTGCGACCGACCCAAAAATCTTTAAAAAATAAAAAAAATTAACAATTTTTTAGAAAAAAAATGTATTAAAGCATTCAAAACTGAGAAATACCAGCCCAAAGAGGGAGTTTAAAAAAAAAAGTGTTTTGGCACTTAAAGGGCAATGCAACATTATTTTTTTTTTAGGCCTAATGCTTCCGAAATCACAATATTAATCTACCATCTGTGTTCATTGTACAGGCTATGTACCAGCTGCGTTGTGGAGGAAATTCCCCTCCATTGGAGCATCACTGCAGACAACGGCAGTCACGCTGGAACTATCAGAGAAGGCCAAGAAGGATTTCTAGTGAGTACTGTATATTAGTGGAGGGGTCTTACAAACCTGATTTAGTGACCACCTGTATACAAAGACCACCTGCCTTCAAAGACCACCTGTCTACAAAGACCACATTTTCTGTTTCCCTTGAAAATGGTTTATCATTGAAACATGTACTAAAGGAACCTGTCTACGAGGACCACTTTTTGTGTTTCCCTAGGGCGGTCGCTATAGACAGGTTTGACTGTACATGATTTGTAACCATCTATTGAATGTACTTGATCGACCTCTCATAACAAAAATGAAGTAAAGGGTTACCTACTATGAATCCATATTTTAATATGTTTAAACCTGTTAAATACTGAATTCTCTCATTCCATAGGCTTAATACTGGGATCACCCGGTTCCAGTAGGAATGGGTCAACTGATATCTGACCGTTTTCCAGCTATAACCAGTGCACCATATCCCATTTTTGTGTGATAGAATAGTTAGTTTTTATGGTACTATCAGCATCGTTTTCAGTACATTCTAGTCTATTATTGTCACTTTTTTTGTTCATCGTCAGTATTGTCATACACATCAAAACCATCACTGTATATCCCTCTACAGCACCATCGCCAGCTTGACCATCGACAAGCCTCAGTCCACCGTCTCTCTATCGGGTAGCCTTGACCATCAGAACCAGGTGTCTCTGGCCACCGGAGTGGACATGGTCAATCTGACCGTCCCTATGAACCTGTCGGTACTCAGTGCCGTGGTGTCACGGAGCAGCAAGAAACTGGCGCAGCGGATACAGCAGCTCAAACAGACTCAGAAAAGCTACAGGTCAGAATTGTTGGACAATCATAACAAAGCAAATCATTGTACACAAGTATAACTGATTTTATTCTTTGAAATACAGTCAAACCTGCTTTAGTGACCACCTGTCTACAAGGAAGACACTTTTTGTTTCCCTTTAAAATGATTTCTCATTGAAACATGTACTAAAGGAACCTGTCTAAAAAGGCCACCTGTCTACTAAGACCACTTTTTGTGTTTCCCTTGGGCGGTCGCTATAGACAGGTTTGACTGTACATGTATATGTCAGTCAATGTAATATTCATACCGCTAACTGTATGTTTACCATAAGTTACTCTTAATTGATGTCTCATGGAGATTGTTTGACAAATGCCTTGGCGACATTGGCTGTGGGATCAATTCTAGCACCAACTTTCCTTAGGCCGTAGACTCAACCCTTGACCTGACCATCATCCTAACCCTAAACCTTTAACCATCATCCTAACTTATTGAAACATTAGCTTTAGCCTTACATATTTTCAATAAAATAATGCCTGGAACAAATGTTGGTACACTTATTGACACTTGGAAATCTCTTAATCTATACCTAACATTATTATGCCTACATGTACCTCACACTCAAGATACATGTAAGTTTGTAAACATCTCAATTTGCAATGTAATAATTTGGATTATTCTTATTATCATTACCTTTGATCAGATCAACCCAGGAAGAGGTTGTAATAGCTGCGGCGCCCTCTAAGCCCAGTCTGTCGGGAAGCAAGATGGACGAGACATGGCCACCGGGCAGGGCAGAGGCAAGATGGACGTTGAATGGAGTCACTAGGGTGAAGACAGTGGTTCTCCAAGCATCGGTTCTTCCACAGTTACAGGCGCAGTATACGGTAGGAAATATACTTTGTTGATGTTTCAAGATCTTTGAAAAAGATAAAAATGTTAAATGTACAAAAATGCACAAATTAGCTTCAACAATAAAGAGATTATAATTCATATAATTTTCTCAAGTTGGATTTAAGGAACCAGTAAGGCAAGTCTGGTGTAAAAATCAATTCTTTATAAAGTCAGTGAACATGATGAACACATTTTGAAGCATTATAATGATTATAATTTGTATAATATGCATATTAGCTTCCATCCAAGATAATTTCCAAATTCATGCCTTCTCCTTCGTATTTCCATTTCCATTCTGTTTGATCCTGCAAGGATCTGCCTGTCCCTGGCAAAACACAAGATTATCTCCAATTTGATTTATGGTTTATTCATCCTTTATTGACTCAGATTGATGGTACATCAGGGACTGCTTCATGGGGTGAAGAAGGAACATTTGCTGCAGACATCACAGAACATTCATTCAAGTTCATATCCACAGTAAGTTCCTTGCTATATATACACTAAAGTGTTTGGTAGGGTTCAGCTTCAGCAATTAGTTTGCGTGGCTGTATTTTGTCGCATGATTAAAGTTGATCTTTTTTACAATGGAGTTATTTTTAAGACAAGTGTGCACTTTGATGATTTATTTGCTACCATTGGCCTTGAGATGCAGAGGAGTATGCTGGCTTTAGCATTGTTATTTTCAGTAATGTTTTTGTAATGTTGCTCCATTATGTGTTATTCAAAAATTAATTTGTACAAGTTTAGAATGATTAGGGACACTGTTTCCCCACATAAAAAAGCATGATCAATTCCCAACATAAAATTATTGCATAACCATTGTGATATTCAACAAGGTTTTGTGATATTTTCTTGATAACACAAGAATCTTTGATACATGTAGATCATTGACGATTCTCTCTCACTGAAAAGATCAGCCTTTCTGAACGACACATGGACATATCCCTCAAAATGAAATAAAACTATGATTATCTTATGTACTAGGTTCCTGCAGCAGAGTTTGGTGCCCCTGCCAAGATCACCTTCCCAGGAATCCATTTCAAAGGTCGCTACGGCCTGTACGACGCTCAGAATGAGAGCAGCTCGACCACCACCACCACGGCCAGCTCTAGACAGGGTAGCAACAATATCCTAGAGGCTGTGACGGAGATACAAGCCTTCCAGCACACCCTCTCACCCGATCTTGTCAATCATCTCATCACTGTTCAGAAAGTTATTCTCAAGGTATGATTATGGTGTCGTCAGCTTCCCCGCAGAGGGTCCTTAACCCTTGCAGTGCTGTAAGCAGTTTCAACTACCCATATACAGTATGTTGCACAGAGCACTTTCATATTTGGAGAAAGAAAAGTTTGATTTGTTATGTTTGAAACTCTGATAGGCTCTTGATTTTGAAGTTTGGTATCGTAGAACACTGTACTTGTACAGATGAACAATGAGGAAACGAACGGCAGGTATGATGAAAAGGGAGTTATGAATTAGTCTAATGGTCAGCCCTCTGTCTTTGCCTATAAACCAACTCTGACAAACGCCAATTTGTAACTGAGTCGTGTTTTTTGGATTGCGATGTTTGAAAGGTTGGTCCCCAGGTGAAAGTACTTGGGTCTGTCTGAAATGTATGACAGACTGTGTTTGTCATGACACAAACAGTATTTGTCACATGAAATCTTAGCTGTAACATGTTTGTACATTTACTCAACAGTAATTGTTTCGGTCAATTTTGTATCATTTGTTTGGCTCCTTTTTTTAGCAATTGCTGGTTTCATGTTAATTTCCCACATTTTGAAGACAAAACGATAAACTGCTTTCCAAAGGAGGCCTAAGGATAAAACTGTTTCTTAAAAATATATATTTTCCTCTCCAGGAATTGAACAACATGGTGAGAGGTATACAGCAGACTCACTGGCCCGTCTTAGAATCATCAAAGACCAAGCTCCCACCGTCTACCCCTACAGTAGAGAGACTTACATACAGCATGCAAGTCAGATTGGAGGTGAGATTATCCTTCTTCAGGTAGTCACTTAGGATTATTTTGACCATACTGTGAGAAGAAGTAGACCTACATATATGTATTATTCTTAAGTCATTCTATAATGGGAGATACTTGATACTTTATAGAGGAGGGGGCTGGAAGAGTAAATTATAGAAAGAGAAATGTTGAGAGAGAGAGAGAGAGAGATGTTGAGAGAGATGTTGAGAGAGAGAGAGAGAGAGAGAGAGAAAGAGGGTGGCACAAATTGTTTGTTTTACGTAGACATCATAGGCAGCAGATAGCTGAGGACATACCAGTACTCAATAATATTTGTTATACATGTATAATCCTCCACCATTTTGTCTCCACATTCTTTTTTGTTTTCGCTATCACTAGGGTATCCAAGTAACAGCCACCAGCCCCACTGCCAGCGCTGTCAGGTTTGAGACAGGAGTGGTAGAGCTTGAACTCTCTAACAGACCTCATACAGAGACAGATTCGGGTGCAGAGGATGGTATGTCTTTCTTACTCTCTTCTTTCGTTCTTACTAATTAAAATGTTCAGTGTGAAAATATTGTCCTGCTTTATTCAAAATATCGTTGCCTTATATGCGTGTGACCCAGAGCTTTGCACTCCCAATACATGTTCATGTATTTGTCGACTGCTGACAATGTTGCTCACAATGCAAAATTATACAGTGAAACCTGTAATATAAAGACCAATCAAGGGACTCAAGAAAAGTAGTCTTTAGAGGCAGGTGGTCTTTACGTACAGGTTCATTTATTACACATTTCTATGAGAAGTGCCGTGCAAGGAAAACACACAATTTTGTCTTTATAGACAAGTAGTCTTTCTATACAGGTGGTCACTAAAGCAGGTTTCACTGTTTATTGATTTGCACTGTGCAGAAAGCTGGATTATTATGAGCTTCTATAAGACAAAAGTACATGATTCCGGAATTTCTTAAATTATAACTTTTTGTATTACAGGTTGCTTTTTATATCCTATGCCAAGTTGTTAGATTATCCTCACTCAAAGGTTAATAAAGAACTTGAGATTGGGTGCAAAATGAATATTTAAATGACGTAATAACTGATCTCTTTCAAATTTAAAACAATATTTTCATGTATAATCAATTGCATATCTTTCAGGATGCTTATCTTTCCCCTATATTTCTCCTGTCTAGTCAATCGCGGTCAAGGAATGCGGATGTTTGCCAAGGCTCTGATCGAGTTCAACCTAAGCCTGGGTACCCTGGTCAAAAACCCAGTCTTCATCGAAGCAGAACCAGAGTTCCATGAGTTGGCCTACTTCAAGACCAAGATAGGACTCAGGAATACTGTCAAGGTATACATCAGGGCCCTGTTTCACAAGCCTTTTTTAAGTGACAAATTACAAAAATCAGTGACAAATCTGCTGATAACCAAGGACAAGTTTTGTGAAACACCCCCCAGGGCCCTGTTTCATAAAACTTGATATCAATAACAAGTTACAAGCTACTGTTATAAGCTACTGAAATCATGACATCTGATTGGCTGAGAGCAAATTTGTGATAGAAATTTAGCAGTTGTTATAGATAACAAGTTTTATGAAACAGGCCCCTGATGCATTCATGTCGTCTTTGTGTCCTTTGTTTACAAATTTACCTACCGTTGATTGCAGTATTGGTACTGTGTTTGCCATTTTATGAAATCAAATTGCCAACATGTGGGGGTGGGGGGGGGGGGGGGTAGTGTAGAAGAAATATCAATATCTGCTCTATTCCACTTTCCTTAAGAGTGCATAACGAGGTAAAACATGCAGATAAATTTCACTTAATGTTACTGCAGCAAATTAAGGGATGATGTAAAGTTTTATTCTTGCCATACGGTACTTATTCACCTGTTCTTACTTCTAAACAGGAGATAAATGATGATCTGACTGAGGGAAAGGACACACTTCTCATCACACTCAACAGACCAACACTGTTTGTACAATCCAGTGCAGCTGATAGAGGTAAGACTCGATTTTCAGAGGTAGAGATCATTTGACAGATACTCTATTCAATCATTCCATCTTCTTTCCTAGATATTTAAACAAAAAATGATTACATGTATTGGAATTGCAGTACACACCAAAATAAAAAGGAGTTGAAATTGATTATTAGAATCAATATGTGTAGAAGTTTAATGTCCATATGTTTGACTGAAGATGGCTGATCAAAGTAATTGACAAATAGTTAAATTGGAGAAATAATGCATAACAAATTCAAATTTCTTTCTACATGCATATTTTTTGGCCAATGAGAAAGCAAATGATTCATGTTAGGAATTATTCTAGTATTCAGGTTCAAATCTCCAAATCTCAGTCTTCCTTATGCTGTGGTCCCATTAATACAATATTATGTCCCGTTTCATTACCCATCCCAGCTGTAGATATTATGCTGTGGTCCCATTAACACAACATTATGTCCTGTTTCTTTACCCATCCCAGCTGTCCTACTATGGCTGAGCTACACCTCTTCCTACGACCAATGGGCGGAGCAGTGGAAGACCATGGCTCAGGATGACAACCTCCAGGGCGTGGCAGTCAATGATGCCATCAGGTTACCCCTCATCAGGAACCAAGAGGGGGGTGATTCCACCCTCTTCTTGCAGCTTACTGTGCAAGAGTTGGGCATCTGCATTCCAATCCTACCCTCAGTACAGGTAAGATGACAAACCGGTATCCAGGCTTTAATTCCTCCAGGACATGGGATATGGTTGAATGATGGTATGAGATTGAGATTTCGCTAAAAATGGAATGTGCTAGAATTAGGATGATAGAATAATAATAATAATGGCTAGTTCTTATATAGCGCTTTTCAGGACCGAAGGCCCTCTCAAAGCGCTTTACAGATATATATATAAAGATATAGTAACCTGTTATGTTGTTCCTTCTTTTTTCTTTGTTTTTCATCCTTAATCTTGATTTCTACTCATACTATCATAATTTTGTATTATGATAATGAAATATTTGAAATACATGTGTTTCATTTTAATTTGTATTATGTATGAGATGTTTTAACAAAATAAAAAATTTAAAAACTTGAAAGAAAAAGAGTTATCTGTATCCAGATTTTCTACATTCATTTTCATGATAATGTCCCTGTGAATTTGCTGTTGAGGTTGTGTGATCATTATGTGCCTTTCATACATATACATGTTCATCATAGCATGGAGTGAATGCTTGGAAGATCTTTTACTATGCGTTGTGTATGTGTCTAAACATTGACACATCATTTTTAACGAAGTGTAAACACTGCATGAGACTCACTGATGTTACTGTATCATTATTTCAACTATGGTGTTCATATTATTATAGATTTCAGCAATATCTCTTTATTAAAAGATGATGGCATTTAACAATTTGATGCATTAAATTTCTGTTTAATATGGGATATAACTAAAGTTGAGCGACTATCAAATTTAATTACAGTCTCATACGTGCACATGTAAGAATACCTGTAAATCCTTACAAATAATCCGGAATATTCTGATTTCCTGGATTTAAAGGACCTGAAAATTCAGACTATTCTGATTTTTCAAAATTTTGATTTTTATTCTTCTTTGTTTGTTTGTTGTTGTTGTTTTTGTTTGTTGCTTAAGCCACATTAAACCTGTTTTATCATCTACCACGATTTGAGTGTTCACGTATTGCGTGCGTTGAATGGCTTCACTTTTTGGTTCAGATTTACCGGGAATTGTCAGTTACACTGCCGCTGCAAGTGCAATTTCATATTTTCAAAGGTATACCATGCTAAAAATTCCTAATTGTTATTTTTAAATGTTGGCAGGTACATGTATGGATCATAGGATTCATACCCACACTGCTATTGACAGCGATGGAAGAGAGTCATCTGCTCCCATCTGTCATCCTCCTCCCTCTAGGTTCATAAGATCATAGGATTCATACCCACACTGCAATGTTCAGTGATGGAAGAAAGTCATCCGCTCCCTGTCTGTCATCCTCCTCCCTCTAGATTATTAAAATCATCGGATTCATACCCACACTGCAATGTTCAGTGATGGAAGAAAGTTATCCACACCCTGTCTGTCATCCTGTAAGTTTCCCCCCTATCTCTCTCTCTCTCTCTCTCTCTCTCTCTCTCTCTCTCTAGGTTCATAAGATCATAGGATTCATACCCACACTGCTATGTTCAGTGATGAAAGTGAGTTATCCATTCCCCGTTCGTCATCCTGTAAGTTTCTGTCTCTCTCTCTCTAGATTCATAAGATCATAGGATTCATACCCACACTGCTATGTTCAGTGATGGAAGTGAGTTATCCACCCCCGGTCTGTCATCCTGTAAGTTTCTGTCTCTCTCTTTCTAGATTCATAAGATCATAGGATTCATACCCACACTGCAATGTTCAGTGATGGATGAAAGTCCTCCGCTCCCATCTGTCATTCTCCTCCCTCTAGGTTTATAAGATCATAGGATTCATACCCACACTGCAAAGTTCAGTGATGGAAGAGAGTCCACGCTCCCATCTGTCATCCTCCCTCTAGATTTATAAGATCATAGGATTCATAACCACACTGCAATGTTCAGTGATGGAAGAGAGGCATCCGCTCCCATCTGTCATCCTCCTCCCTCTAGGTTCATAAGATCATAGGATTCATACCCACACTGCAATGTTCAGTGATGGAAGAGATTCATCCGCTCCTATCTGTCATCCTCCCTCTAGGTTTATAAGACCATAGGATTCATACCCACAGTGCTATAGACAGTGATGGAAGAGAGTCCTCCGCTCCCATCTGTCATCCTGCTCCCTCTAGACTCATAAGATCATAGGACTCATACCCACACTGCTTTGTTCAGTGATAGATGAGAGTCATCCTCCTCCCTCTAGGTTTATAAGATCAAAGGATTCATTCCCACACTGCTTTGTTCAGTGATAGATGAGAGTCCTCCGCTCCCATCTGTCATCCTCCTCCCTCTAGGAATATAAGATCAAAGGATTCATACCGACACTGCAATGTTGAGTGATGGAAGAGAGTCATCCTCCTCCCTCTAGGTCTATAAGATCAAAGGATTCATTCCCACACTGCTTTGTTCAGTGATAGATGAGAGTCCTCCGCTCCCATCTGTCATCCTCCTCTCTCTAGATTCATAAGATCATAGGATTCATACCCACACTGCAATGTTCGGTGATGGAAGAGAGTCATCCGCTCCCATCTGTCATCCTCCTCCCTCTAGGTTTATAAGACCATAGGATTCATACCCACAGTGCTATAGACAGTGATGGAAGAGATTCATCCGCTCCTATCTGTCATCCTCCCTCTAGGTTTATAAGACCATAGGATTCATACCCACAGTGCTATAGACAGTGATGGAAGAGAGTCCTCCGCTCCCATCTGTCATCCTGCTCCCTCTAGACTCATAAGATCATAGGACTCATACCCACACTGCTTTGTTCAGTGATAGATGAGAGTCATCCTCCTCCCTCTAGGTTTATAAGATCAAAGGATTCATTCCCACACTGCTTTGTTCAGTGATAGATGAGAGTCCTCCGCTCCCATCTGTCATCCTCCTCCCTCTAGGAATATAAGATCAAAGGATTCATACCGACACTGCAATGTTGAGTGATGGAAGAGAGTCATCCTCCTCCCTCTAGGTCTATAAGATCAAAGGATTCATTCCCACACTGCTTTGTTCAGTGATAGATGAGAGTCCTCCGCTCCCATCTGTCATCCTCCTCTCTCTAGATTCATAAGATCATAGGATTCATACCCACACTGCAATGTTCGGTGATGGAAGAGAGTCATCCGCTCCCATCTGTCATCCTCCTCCCTCTAGGTTTATAAGACCATAGGATTCATACCCACAGTGCTATAGACAGTGATGGAAGAGAGTCCTCCGCTCCCATCTGTCATCCTGCTCCCTCTAGACTCATAAGATCATAGGACTCATACCCACGCTGCAATGTTCAGTGATGGAAGAGAGTCATCCGCTCCCTGTCCGTCATCCTGTAATTTTCTGTCTCTCTCTCTCTCTAGACTCATAAGATCATAGGATTCATACCCGCACTGCTATGGACAGTGATGGAAGAAAGTTATTCTCTCCCTTCTTTGATACTGTAATATCTGTCTCTTTATAGCTTCATAAGATCAAAGGATTCATACCTACACTGCTATGTTCAGTGATGGAAGAGAGTCATCCTCCTCCCTCTGGGTTTATAAGATCAAAGGATTCATTCCCACACTGCTTTGTTCAGTGATAGATGAGAGTCCTCCGCTCCCATCTGTCATCCTCCTCCCTCTAGGAATATAAGATCAAAGGATTCATACCGACACTGCAATGTTGAGTGATGGAAGAGAGTCATCCTCCTCCCTCTAGGTCTATAAGATCAAAGGATTCATTCCCACACTGCTTTGTTCAGTGATAGATGAGAGTCCTCTGCTCCCATCTGTCATCCTCCTCTCTCTAGATTCATAAGATCATAGGATTCATACCCACACTGCAATGTTCAGTGATGGAAGAGAGTCATCCGCTCCCATCTGTCATCCTCCTCCCTCTAGGAATATAAGGTCATAGGATTCATACCCACACTGCAATGTTCAGTTATGGAAGAGAGTCATCCGCTCCCATCTGTCATCCTCCTCCCTCTAGGTTCATAAGATCATAGGATTCATACCCACACTGCAATGTTCAGTGATATATGAGAGTCCTCCGCTCCCATCTGTCATCCTCCTCCCTCTAGGAATATAAGATCATAGGATTCATACCCACACTGCAATGTTCAGTGATGGAAGAGAGTCATCCGCTCCCATCTGTCATCCTCCTCCCTCTAGGTCTATAAGATCATAGGATTCATACCCACACTGCAATGTTCAGTGATGGAAGAGAGTAATTCGCTGCCATCTGTCTTCCTTTAAGTTTCTGTCTCTCTCTCTCTCTAGATTCATAAGATCATAGGATTCATACCCACACTGCAATGTTCATTGATGGAAGAAAGTCCTCGGCTCCCATCCGTCATCCTGTAAGTTTCCGTCTCTCTCTCTCTAGATTCATAAGATCATAGGATTCATACCCACACTGCAATGTTCAGTGAGGGAAGAGAGTTATCCGCTCCCATCTGTCATCCTGCTCCCTTTAGGTTCATAAGATCATAGGATTCATACCCACACTGCAATGTTCAGTGATGGAAGAGAGAAATCCACTCCCATCTATCATCCTCCTCCCTCTAGGTCTATAAGATCATAGGATTCATACCCACACTGCAATGTTCAGTGATGGAAGAGAGAAATCCACTCCCATCTGTCATCCTCCTCCCTCTAGGTCTATAAGATCATAGGATTCATACCCACACTGCAATGTTCAGTGATGGAAGAGAGTTATCCGCTCCCATCTGTCATCCTGCTCCCTTTAGGTTCATAAGATCATAGGATTCATACCCACACTGCAATGTTCAGTGATGGAAGAGAGAAATCCACTCCCATCTGTCATCCTCCTCCCTCTAGGTTTATAAGATCATAGGATTCATACCCACACTGCAATGTTCAGTGATGGAAGAAAGTCCTCCGCTCCCATCTGTCATCCTGTAAGTTTCTGTCTCTCTCTCTCGAGATTCATAAGATCATAGGATTCATACCCACACTGCAATGTTCAGTGATGGAAGAGAGTTATCCGCTCCCTGTCTATCATCCTTCTCCCTCTACGTTTATAAGATCAAAGGATTCATATCCACACTGCAATGTTCAGTGATGGAAGAAAGTCCTCCGCTCCCATCTGTCATCCTGTAAGTTTCTGTCTCTCTCTCTCTAGATTCATAAGATCATAGGATTCATACCCACACTGCAATGTTCATTGATGGAAGAAAGTCCTCGGCTCCCATCCGTCATCCTGTAAGTTTCCGTCTCTCTCTCTCTAGATTCATAAGATCATAGGATTCATACCCACACTGCAATGTTCAGTGATGGAAGAGAGTTATCCGCTCCCATCTGTCATCCTGCTCCCTTTAGGTTCATAAGATCATAGGATTCATACCCACACTGCAATGTTCAGTGATGGAAGAGAGAAATCCACTCCCATCTGTCATCCTCCTCCCTCTAGGTTAATAAGATCATAGGATTCATACCCACACTGCAATTTTCAGTGATGAAAGAAAGTTATCCACACCCTGTCTGTCATCCTGTAAGTTTCCCTCTATCTCTTTCTTTCTCTCTCTCTCTCTAGATTCATAAGATCATAGGATTCATACCCACACTGCAATGTTCAGTGATGGATGAAAGTCCTCCGCTCCCATCTGTCATTCTCCTCCCTCTAGGTTTATAAGATCATAGGATTCATACCCACACTGCAATGTTCAGTGATGGAAGAGAGTCCACGCTCCCATCTGTCATCCTCCCTCTAGATTTATAAGATCATAGGATTCATAACCACACTGCAATGTTCAGTGATGGAAGAGAGGCATCCGCTCCCATCTGTCATCCTCCTCCCTCTAGGTTCATAAGATCATAGGATTCATACCCACACTGCAATTTTCAGTGATGGAAGAGATTCATCCGCTCCCATCTGTCATCCTCCTCCCTCTAGGTTTATAAGACCATAGGATTCATACCTACACTGCTATGTTCAGTGATGGAAGAGAGTCATCCTCCTCCCTCTAGGTTTATAAGATCAAAGGATTCATTCCCACACTGCTCTGTTCAGTGATAGATAAGAGTCCTCCACTCCCATCTGTCATCCTCCTCCCTCTAGGAATATAAGATCAAAGGATTCATATCCACACTGCTATGTTCAGTGATGGAAGAGAGTCATCCTCCTCCCTCTAGGTTTATAAGATCAAAGGATTCATTCCCACACTGCTATGTTCAGTGATAGATGAGAGTCCTCCGCTCCCATCTGTCATCCTCCTCCCTCTAGGAATATAAGATCAAAGGATTCATATCCACACTGCAATGTTCAGTGATGGAAGAGAGTCATCCTCCTCCCTCTAGGTTTATAAGATCAAAGGATTCATTCCCACACTGCTATGTTCAGTGATAGATGAGAGTCCTCCGCTCCCATCTGTCATCCTCCTCCCTCTAGGAATATAAGATCAAAGGATTCATATCCACACTGCAATGTTCAGTGATGGAAGAGAGTCATCCTCCTCCCTCTAGGTTTATAAGATCAAAGGATTCATTCCCACACTGCTATGTTCAGTGATAGATGAGAGTCCTCCGCTCCCATCTGTCATCCTCCTCCCTCTAGGAATATAAGATCAAAGGATTCATATCCACACTGCTATGTTCAGTGATGGAAGAGAGTCATCCGCTCCCATCTGTCATCCTCCTCCCTCTAGGTCTATAAGATCATAGGATTCATACCCACACTGCAATGTTCAATGATGGAAGAAAGTCCTCCGCTCCCATCTGTCATCCTGTAAGTTTCTGTCTCTCTCTCTCTAGATTCATAAGATCATAGGATTCATACCCACACTGCAATGTTCAATGATGGAAGAGAGTAATTCGCTGCCATCTGTCTCCCTTTAAGTTTCTGTCTCTCTCTCTCTAGATTCATAAGATCATAGGATTCATACCCACACTGCAATGTTCAGTGATGGAAGAGAGTCATCCGCTCCCATCTGTCATCCTCCTCCCTCTAGATTTATAAGATCATAGGATTCATACCTACACTGCTATAAACAGTGATGGAAGAGAGGTATCCTCCTCCCTCTAGGTTTATAAGATCATAGGATTCATACCTACACTGATATGGACAGTGATGGAAGAGAGGCATCCTCCTCCCTCTAGGTTTATAAGATCATAGGATGCATATCCACACTGCAATGTTCAGTGATGGGAGAGATTCATCCTCCTCCCTCTACATTTATTAGATCATAGGATTCATATCCACACTGCTATGTTCAGTGATGGAAGAGATTCATCCTCCTCCCTCTAGGTTTATAAGATCATAGGATTCCTACCCACACTGCAATGTTCAGTGATGGAAGAGATTCATCCTCCTCCCTCTAAGTTTATAAGATCATAGGATTCATACCCACACTGCTATGTTCAGTGATGGAAGAGAGTCCTCCCCTCTCATCTGTCATCCTCCCTCTAGGTTTATAAGATCATAGGATTCATACCTAAACGGCTACGTTCAGTGATGGAAGAGAGTCATCATACCCACACTGCTATGTTCAGTGATGGAAGAGAGTCATCCGCTCCCATCTGTCATCCTCCTCCCTCTAGGTTTATAAGACCATAGGATTCATACCCACAGTGCTATAGACAGTGATGAAAGAGAGTCCTCCGCTCCCATCTGTCATCCTGCTCCCTCTAGACTCATAAGATCATAGGACTCATACCCACGCTGCAATGTTCAGTGATGGAAGAGAGTCATCCGCTCCCTGTCCGTCATCCTGTAATTTTCTGTCTCTCTCTCTCTCTAGACTCATAAGATCATAGGATTCATACCCGCACTGCTATGGACAGTGATGGAAGAAAGTTATTCTCTCCCTTCTTTGATACTGTAATATCTGTCTCTTTATAGCTTCATAAGATCAAAGGATTCATACCTACACTGCTATGTTCAGTGATGGAAGAGAGTCATCCTCCTCCCTCTGGGTTTATAAGATCAAAGGATTCATTCCCACACTGCTTTGTTCAGTGATAGATGAGAGTCCTCCGCTCCCATCTGTCATCCTCCTCCCTCTAGGAATATAAGATCAAAGGATTCATACCGACACTGCAATGTTGAGTGATGGAAGAGAGTCATCCTCCTCCCTCTAGGTCTATAAGATCAAAGGATTCATTCCCACACTGCTTTGTTCAGTGATAGATGAGAGTCCTCTGCTCCCATCTGTCATCCTCCTCTCTCTAGATTCATAAGATCATAGGATTCATACCCACACTGCAATGTTCAGTGATGGAAGAGAGTCATCCGCTCCCATCTGTCATCCTCCTCCCTCTAGGAATATAAGGTCATAGGATTCATACCCACACTGCAATGTTCAGTTATGGAAGAGAGTCATCCGCTCCCATCTGTCATCCTCCTCCCTCTAGGTTCATAAGATCATAGGATTCATACCCACACTGCAATGTTCAGTGATAGATGAGAGTCCTCCGCTCCCATCTGTCATCCTCCTCCCTCTAGGAATATAAGATCATAGGATTCATACCCACACTGCAATGTTCAGTGATGGAAGAGAGTCATCCGCTCCCATCTGTCATCCTCCTCCCTCTAGGTCTATAAGATCATAGGATTCATACCCACACTGCAATGTTCAGTGATGGAAGAGAGTAATTCGCTGCCATCTGTCTTCCTTTAAGTTTCTGTCTCTCTCTCTCTCTAGATTCATAAGATCATAGGATTCATACCCACACTGCAATGTTCATTGATGGAAGAAAGTCCTCGGCTCCCATCCGTCATCCTGTAAGTTTCCGTCTCTCTCTCTCTAGGTTCATAAGATCATAGGATTCATACCCACACTGCAATGTTCAGTGAGGGAAGAGAGTTATCCGCTCCCATCTGTCATCCTGCTCCCTTTAGGTTCATAAGATCATAGGATTCATACCCACACTGCAATGTTCAGTGATGGAAGAGAGAAATCCACTCCCATCTATCATCCTCCTCCCTCTAGGTCTATAAGATCATAGGATTCATACCCACACTGCAATGTTCAGTGATGGAAGAGAGAAATCCACTCCCATCTGTCATCCTCCTCCCTCTAGGTCTATAAGATCATAGGATTCATACCCACACTGCAATGTTCAGTGATGGAAGAGAGTTATCCGCTCCCATCTGTCATCCTGCTCCCTTTAGGTTCATAAGATCATAGGATTCATACCCACACTGCAATGTTCAGTGATGGAAGAGAGAAATCCACTCCCATCTGTCATCCTCCTCCCTCTAGGTTTATAAGATCATAGGATTCATACCCACACTGCAATGTTCAGTGATGGAAGAAAGTCCTCCGCTCCCATCTGTCATCCTGTAAGTTTCTGTCTCTCTCTCTCTCGAGATTCATAAGATCATAGGATTCATACCCACACTGCAATGTTCAGTGATGGAAGAGAGTTATCCGCTCCCTGTCTATCATCCTTCTCCCTCTACGTTTATAAGATCAAAGGATTCATATCCACACTGCAATGTTCAGTGATGGAAGAAAGTCCTCCGCTCCCATCTGTCATCCTGTAAGTTTCTGTCTCTCTCTCTCTAGATTCATAAGATCATAGGATTCATACCCACACTGCAATGTTCATTGATGGAAGAAAGTCCTCGGCTCCCATCCGTCATCCTGTAAGTTTCCGTCTCTCTCTCTCTAGATTCATAAGATCATAGGATTCATACCCACACTGCAATGTTCAGTGATGGAAGAGAGTTATCCGCTCCCATCTGTCATCCTGCTCCCTTTAGGTTCATAAGATCATAGAATTCATACCCACACTGCAATGTTCAGTGATGGAAGAGAGAAATCCACTCCCATCTGTCATCCTCCTCCCTCTAGGTTAATAAGATCATAGGATTCATACCCACACTGCAATTTTCAGTGATGAAAGAAAGTTATCCACACCCTGTCTGTCATCCTGTAAGTTTCCCTCTATCTCTTTCTTTCTCTCTCTCTCTCTAGATTCATAAGATCATAGGATTCATACCCACACTGCAATGTTCAGTGATGGATGAAAGTCCTCCGCTCCCATCTGTCATTCTCCTCCCTCTAGGTTTATAAGATCATAGGATTCATACCCACACTGCAATGTTCAGTGATGGAAGAGAGTCCACGCTCCCATCTGTCATCCTCCCTCTAGATTTATAAGATCATAGGATTCATAACCACACTGCAATGTTCAGTGATGGAAGAGAGGCATCCGCTCCCATCTGTCATCCTCCTCCCTCTAGGTTCATAAGATCATAGGATTCATACCCACACTGCAATTTTCAGTGATGGAAGAGATTCATCCGCTCCCATCTGTCATCCTCCTCCCTCTAGGTTTATAAGACCATAGGATTCATACCTACACTGCTATGTTCAGTGATGGAAGAGAGTCATCCTCCTCCCTCTAGGTTTATAAGATCAAAGGATTCATTCCCACACTGCTCTGTTCAGTGATAGATAAGAGTCCTCCACTCCCATCTGTCATCCTCCTCCCTCTAGGAATATAAGATCAAAGGATTCATACCGACACTGCAATGTTCAGTGATGGAAGAGAGTCATCCTCCTCCCTCTAGGTTTATAAGATCAAAGGATTCATTCCCACACTGCTATGTTCAGTGATAGATGAGAGTCCTCCGCTCCCATCTGTCATCCTCCTCCCTCTAGGAATATAAGATCAAAGGATTCATATCCACACTGCTATGTTCAGTGATGGAAGAGAGTCATCCGCTCCCATCTGTCATCCTCCTCCCTCTAGGTCTATAAGATCATAGGATTCATACCCACACTGCAATGTTCAATGATGGAAGAAAGTCCTCCGCTCCCATCTGTCATCCTGTAAGTTTCTGTCTCTCTCTCTCTAGATTCATAAGATCATAGGATTCATACCCACACTGCAATGTTCAATGATGGAAGAGAGTAATTCGCTGCCATCTGTCTCCCTTTAAGTTTCTGTCTCTCTCTCTCTAGATTCATAAGATCATAGGATTCATACCCACACTGCAATGTTCAGTGATGGAAGAGAGTCATCCGCTCCCATCTGTCATCCTCCTCCCTCTAGATTTATAAGATCATAGGATTCATACCTACACTGCTATAAACAGTGATGGAAGAGAGGTATCCTCCTCCCTCTAGGTTTATAAGATCATAGGATTCATACCTACACTGATATGGACAGTGATGGAAGAGAGGCATCCTCCTCCCTCTAGGTTTATAAGATCATAGGATGCATATCCACACTGCAATGTTCAGTGATGGGAGAGATTCATCCT
Source organism: Strongylocentrotus droebachiensis (assembly GCA_035222895.1). Taxonomy (NCBI): domain Eukaryota; kingdom Metazoa; phylum Echinodermata; class Echinoidea; order Camarodonta; family Strongylocentrotidae; genus Strongylocentrotus; species Strongylocentrotus droebachiensis. The sequence goes on from JAVYIG010002744.1 coordinate 126,133, forward strand.
CCTCCCTCTACATTTATTAGATCATAGGATTCATATCCACACTGCTATGTTCAGTGATGGAAGAGATTCATCCTCCTCCCTCTAGGTTTATAAGATCATAGGATTCCTACCCACACTGCAATGTTCAGTGATGGAAGAGATTCATCCTCCTCCCTCTAAGTTTATAAGATCATAGGATTCATACCCACACTGCTATGTTCAGTGATGGAAGAGAGTCCTCCCCTCTCATCTGTCATCCTCCCTCTAGGTTTATAAGATCATAGGATTCATACCTAAACGGCTACGTTCAGTGATGGAAGAGAGTCATCATACCCACACTGCTATGTTCAGTGATGGAAGAGAGTCATCCGCTCCCATCTGTCATCCTCCTCCCTCTAGGTTTATAAGATCATAGGATTCATATCCACACTGCATTGTTCAGTGATGGAAGAGAGTCCTTCGCTCCCATCTGTCATCCTCCTCCCTCTAGGTTTATAAGATCATAGGATTCATACCCACACTGCAATGTTCAATGATGGAAGAGAGTCCTTCGCTCCCATCTGTCATCCTCCTCCCTCTAGGTTTATAAGATCATAGGATTCATACCCACACTGCAATGTTCAGTGATGGAAGAGAGTCATTCGCTCCCTGTCTGTCATCCTGTAAGTTTCTGTCTCTGTCTCTCTCTAGGTTCATAAGATCATAGGATTCATAACCACACTGCAATGTTCAGTGATGGAAGAGAGGCATCCGCTCCCATCTGTCATCCTCCTCCCTCTAGGTTCATAAGATCATAGGATTCATACCCACACTGCAATTTTCAGTGATGGAAGAGATTCATCCGCTCCCATCTGTCATCCTCCTCCCTCTAGGTTTATAAGACCATAGGATTCATACCTACACTGCTATGTTCAGTGATGGAAGAGAGTCATCCTCCTCCCTCTAGGTTTATAAGATCAAAGGATTCATTCCCACACTGCTTTGTTCAGTGATAGATAAGAGTCCTCCACTCCCATCTGTCATCCTCCTCCCTCTAGGAATATAAGATCAAAGGATTCATACCGACACTGCAATGTTCAGTGATGGAAGAGAGTCATCCTCCTCCCTCTAGGTTTATAAGATCAAAGGATTCATTCCCACACTGCTATGTTCAGTGATAGATGAGAGTCCTCCGCTCCCATCTGTCATCCTCCTCCCTCTAGGAATATAAGATCAAAGGATTCATATCCACACTGCTATGTTCAGTGATGGAAGAGAGTCATCCGCTCCCATCTGTCATCCTCCTCCCTCTAGGTCTATAAGATCATAGGATTCATACCCACACTGCAATGTTCAATGATGGAAGAGAGTAATTCGCTGCCATCTGTCTCCCTTTAAGTTTCTGTCTCTCTCTCTCTAGATTCATAAGATCATAGGATTCATACCCACACTGCAATGTTCAGTGATGGAAGAGAGTCATCCGCTCCCATCTGTCATCCTCCTCCCTCTAGGTTTATAAGATCATAGGATTCATACCCACACTGCAATGTTCAGTGATGGAAGAGAGTCCTCCACTCCTATCTGTCATCCTCCTCCCTCTAGATTTATAAGATCATAGGATTCATACCTACACTGCTATAAACAGTGATGGAAGAGAGGTATCCGACTATCCTCCTCCCTCTAGGTTTATAAGATCATAGGATTCATACCTACACTGATATGGACAGTGATGGAAGAGAGGCATCCTCCTCCCTCTAGGTTTATAAGATCATAGGATGCATATCCACACTGCAATGTTCAGTGATGGGAGAGATTCATCCTCCTCCCTCTACATTTATTAGATCATAGGATTCATATCCACACTGCTATGTTCAGTGATGGAAGAGATTCATCCTCCTCCCTCTAGGTTTATAAGATCATAGGATTCCTACCCACACTGCAATGTTCAGTGATGGAAGAGATTCATCCTCCTCCCTCTAAGTTTATAAGATCATAGGATTCATACCCACACTGCAATGTTCGGTGATGGAAGAGATTCATCCTCCTCCCTCTAGGTTTTTAAGATCATAGGATCCATACCCACACTGCTATGTTCAGTGATGGAAGAGAGTCATCATACCCACACTGCTATGTTCAGTGATGGAAGAGAGTCATCCGCTCCCATCTGTCATCCTCCTCCCTCTAGGTTTATAAGATCATAGGATTCATATCCACACTGCAATGTTCAGTGATGGAAGAGAGTCCTTCGCTCCCATCTGTCATCCTCCTCCCTCTAGGTTTATAAGATCATAGGATTCATACCCACACTGCAATGTTCAATGATGGAAGAGAGTCCTTTGCTCCCATCTGTCATCCTCCTCCCTCTAGGTTTATAAGATCATAGGATTCATACCCACACTGCAATGTTCAGTGATGGAAGAGAGTCATTCGCTCCCTGTCTGTCATCCTGTAAGTTTCTGTCTCTGTCTCTCTCTAGGTTCATAAGATCATAGGATTCATACCCACAATGCAACTTTCAGGGATGGAAGAGAGTCCTCCGCTCCCATCTGTCATCCTCCTCCCTCTAGGTTTATAAGATCATAGGATTTATACCCACACTGCTATGGATAGTGATGGAAGAGAGTCATCCTCCTCCCTCTAGGTTTATAAGATCATAGGATTCATACCCATACTGCAATGTTCAGTGATGGAAAAGAGTCATCCGCTCCCATCTGTCATCCTCCTCCCTCTAGGTTTATAAGATCAAAGGATTCATACCCGCACTGCTATGTTCAGTGATGGAAGAGAGTCCTCCACTCCAATCTGTCATCCTCCTCCCTCTAGATTTAAAAGATTCATATCCACACTGCAATGTTCAATGATGGAAGAGAGTCATCCACTCCCCGTCTGTCATCCTGTAAGTTTCTGTCTCCCTCGGTCTAGATTTATAAGATCATAAGATTCATACCCACACTGCTATGGATAGTGATGGAAGAGAGGCATCCTCCTCCCTCTAGGTTAATAAGATCATAGGATTCATACCCATACTGCAATGTTCAGTGATGGAAGAGAGTCCTTCGCTCCCATCTGTCATCCTCCTCCCTCTAGGTTTATAAGATCATAGGATTCATACCCACACTGCAATGTTCAATGATGGAAGAGAGTCCTTCGCTCCCATCTGTCATCCTCCTCCCTCTAGGTTTATAAGATCATAGGATTCATACCCACACTGCAATGTTCAGTGATGGAAGAGAGTCATTCGCTCCCTGTCTGTCATGCTGTAAGTTTCTGTCTCTGTCTCCCTCTAGGTTTATAAGATCAAAGGATTCATACCCACACTGCTATGGACAGTGATGGAAGAGAGCCATCCTCCTCCCTCTAGATTCATAAAATCATAGGATTCATAAAATCATAGGATTCATACCCACACTGCAATGTTCAGTGATGGAAGAGATTCCTCCGCTCCCATCTGTCATCCTCCTCCCTCTAGGTTTATAAGATCATAGGATTCATACCCATACTGCAATGTTCAGTGATGGAAGAGAATTCCGCTCCCATCTGTCATCCTCCCTCTAGGTTTATAAGATCAAAGGATTCATACCCACACTGCAATGTTCAGTGATGGAAGAGTGTCATCCTCCTCCCTCTAGATTCATAAGATCATAGGATTCATACCCACAATGCAACTTTCAGGGATGGAAGAGAGTCCTCCGCTCCCATCTGTCATCCTCCTCCCTCTAGGTTTATAAGATCATAGGATTTATACCCACACTGCTATGGATAGTGATGGAAGAGAGTCATCCTCCTCCCTCTAGGTTTATAAGATCATAGGATTCATACCCATACTGCAATGTTCAGTGATGGAAGAGAATTCCGCTCCCATCTGTCATCCTCCCTCTAGGTTTATAAGATCAAAGGATTCATACCCACACTGCAATGGACAGTGATGGACGAGGGTCATCCTCCTCCCTCTAGATTCATAAGATCATAGAATTCATACCCACACTGCTATGGACAGTGATGGAACAGAGTCATCCACTCCTGTCTGTCATCCTCCTTCCTGTAGGTTTATAAGATCAAATGATTCATACCCATACTACAATGTTCGAAGATGGAACAGAGTCCTCCGCTCCCATCTGTCATCCTCCCTCTAGGTTTATCAGATCAAAGGATTCATACCCACACTGCTATGGACAGTGATGGAAGAGAGTCATCCATTCTTGGTCTTTCATCCTGTAAGTTTCTGTCTCTCTCTGTCTAGATTCATAAAATCAGAAGATTCATACCCACACTGCTATGTTCAGTGATGGAAGAGAGTTATCCACTCCCATCTGTCATCCTCCTCCCTCTAGATTTATAAGATTCATATCCACACTGCAATGTTCAGTGATGGAAGAGAGTCCTCTGCTCCCATCTGCCACCCTCCTCCCTCTAGATTTATAAGATTCATATCCACACTGCAATGTTCAGTGATGGAAAAGAGTCATCCGCTCCCATCTGTCATCCTCCTCCCTCTAGGTTTATAAGATCAAAGGATTCATATCCACACTGCTATGTTCAGTGATGGAAGAGAGTCCTCCACTCCAATCTGTCATCCTCCTCTCTCTAGATTTAAAAGATTCATATCCACACTGCAATGTTCAATGATGGAAGAGAGTCATCCACTCCCCGTCTGTCATCCTGTAAGTTTCTGTCTCCCTCGGTCTAGATTTATAAGATCATAAGATTCATACCCACACTGCTATGGATAGTGATGGAAGAGAGGCATCCTCCTCCCTCTAGGTTAATAAGATCATAGGATTCATACCCATACTGCAATGTTCAGTGATGGAAGAAAGTCCTCCGCTCCCATCTGTCATCCTCCTCCCTCTAGATTCAAAAGATTCATATCCACACTGCAATGTTCAGTGATGGAAGAGAGTCATCCACTCCCCGTCTGTCATCCTGTAAGTTTCTGTCTCCCTCGGTCTAGATTTATACGATCATAAGATTCATACCCACACTGCTATGGATAGTGATGGAAGAGAGGCATCCTCCTCCCTCTAGGTTAATAAGATCATAGGATTCATACCCATACTGCAATGTTCAGTGATGGAAGAGAGTCCTCCGCTCCTGGTTTGTCATCCTGTTAGTTTCTGTCTCTTTCTTTAGATTCATTAGATCGTAGGATTCATACCCACACTACTTTGGACAGTGATGGAAGAGAGTCATTTGTTCCCTGTCTGTCATCCTATAAATTCTGTTTCTCTCTCTCCCTAGATTCATACGTTCATAGGATGCATGCGTTGAATGGCTGCATGATCGAGCAGCGAATTTGTGTTTGCTTTTTTGTACAGATTTAATGCATATTGCCGGCCTAACGCCTGTTAAGGGTACTTTATTTTTTATTTTCGAAGGCATACCATGCTAGAAATGTCTAATTCTTATTCTCAAATGTTGGCATGGGCGAGCCTTGAAATAAACAGGTGCAGGGTGAAAATTTTTGCTCATAGAACCACTAATTGCGCCCGTAAGTCATCTGAAACTAGACGGCAAGGCGCAAGTGTTTGCTGTGAAAATGTGCCTGTAAGATGAATCACGTGACAATTGCAGCGCACAAGCTTTCTATTAGCTAGGTATCCATTGTGTGCATTTCTTGGTCGGTGCGCTCTGAATCTCCATGTAAAATCTTATATACTCGACCCATACCTTACCATGTCGCACGTACAGCTGCGAGAAATGGAGCGTAGGGACCAAGTTTTTGGCAGTCGATTTTGGTCTGATGGTCGATTTTGTTTTAATGGATCATTAGCTGAACCTAGACGATTCGCTTAACCATCTTTTTCCATCATGACTGCCGCAATTTGTATATAGTTTTTGTGAATAGAGGTATGAAATCAAAGCTTATTTTGTGATTATTCTTTCCATGTTTACTGAAATTTGATCATCATGTTTCAAAGTAAAGTTTTCACAAGAAAATGATCGTGACTGATAGTTTAGTTGTACGCTGCAGCTGCCTTGAGTCCACACACACACACAGTGCACTGCACTGCTGTCGGAAACATGATAGCTAGAGTCGAATAGACTCTACAAAACTTTTGAAATTGCTATCTGTTTCGTTTTCGTGAATAGAGGTATGAAATCGAAGCTTATTTTGTGATTATTCTGGCCATGTTTAGTTTACTGAATTTTGAACAGTACATAGACATAGTCACAAAATAGTAATACTATGATACTAGTACTTTATACAGTTCTTGCATCAAATCAATGCACTAAAACTTATAGTTATGCTTTTTTTTTTATGGGTGAAAATGAAGCAGGAAGCCTGAATCAAAGAAATTTAAGCCAGTAAGCCTACTAAATAAACTCGGCAAACTGTATCTTGTTTTGAATTAATGATAAATTAGCCCCCAAAATGCAAAAAAGAGCCCCCAAAAATTTCCCCAAAATTGGATGTGGAGCCCCAGAAAAAAAAAAAAATTGGTAGTTTTTGTATGTTGCGTCGTCTGTAAACATAAACTGAGGCTAAAGCTGAAGCTAAAATGATAACCGGTCGGATATTTTTTGAACTTGTGTAATTGGTTGTCATTATCTGTTTTAAAAAAATTGCCCCTGGTTCTTCAATAATTGCCCCTTGATCTGGTTAAATCCTGTGGGCAAGGGGCAACTTTAAAAAATAAATTGCCCCTTGCTCCTGGCCGCTTATTTCAAGGCTTGTCTATAGCCATGTAAATCATGGATGGCACATTACTGTATACGGTAGCTTATTTTTGTTGCACATAATCCTAAGGTAGGCATTGACTGCCAGCCTTAAGTTCTTAAGTGTTGTTCACTTTCACTGCCAAATATAACAATTAACCTTGACTTATGGCTTCTTGCAGAACCTTGGAGTAACCGGGGGGACGAGACCCGACATGGACTGCCACTCTGCCTTGGTACTAACCCTGGAGAGCTCCCTGATCAGTGCTTGCTACAGTAATTCCCTGGCGACCAAAGGCTCCTTCCATACCATCTGCCTCAGGTTCACAGAGGACTTCCAGATGGCCATGGATGACTGGAGACCTTCCTCCTATGATCACATCATGAACTCCTGTAAGTCATAACCATACTCACATCAAGACTGCTTCAGACCACCTGTCTATAAAAAAAACTTTTTTTTCTCTCTGGCATTTACATGTATTAGCCACTTTGATGTGGTGGTGGTTATTTTACCTGACTACTAAGAAAGTATAAATGCTTGTTAGTAAGCAACCAGAGGACTGACTGCTTTAGGTCCTCTTCAAGAGACCTGGTAATGAGGATTAATGCCTTACCAAAGGGCGCTAGCGCATCGCATTAGTTGCATTAGTTTCCTTGTTCAAGATTCTTGTTTGGTTGTGGGTTAAAACAAAAGATGTAGAGCCACATGGAGCAAATGATATGCTATATGAATTATTATATTTGTGTTATCTCTCCAGACAGCCTTAGCTGCATGTAATTGTTACTTCCCCTCCCCCACACCCCCCCCCCCCCCAAAAAAGGGTATTGAAGTAGTAGTAATGAGTAGAAATGTAGAGATATCTTGACCCATTCTTTTGGTACAGTTCAGGTTATGTATCCCGTACATGTTACATACAAAAATATACTAAACTATCTTGTATTAGATTATTCAATGTACATGTATGTCAATCTTATTTCCAGGTGTCATTCCACAAGGTACCTATGAAGTCTGCTCAAGCGCTAACAGCAACCAAGGTGAGTTCCAAAATTGGTCGTATTGAAACTTTTAAAACATGCACCGGAACGTTTGCACATTTTTTTTGTCATGTCAGGTATTGCCTGTCAGTCTGATGGTAGTTGCAATGTCTAGCAGTTTAGGAAAATTGACAGTTGTAAAATGTATTTATCTATAGCCATTCAAAAAAGAAAGATTATGACTTATGATAGATATTGTTGTGTAACTCACTGGTGTTTTGAATGATTGATAAAAGTAATGATATGGACAAGTACCCATTTACCTCACTTTCGTTAAGAGAGACAAGCATAAAGGTACCCTTAGATAAAGAACATGCATGTTCACACTTGCTGGATATACTTATATGAATCAACATCTTTATTCCAGCTAAAGATTTTCATCGCATGACCATTGGTCAGTGGAGACTGAACTTCAAGTGGCGAATGGAAGGCATTGACGTCCAGTTCGATCCCTCTGTCGGTCATCAACTGACCGCTTTGGCCAACACCCTGACCTCTTTGACCGGTGCTGACGATGATATCGCTGACCTGACATCAGTCAATGAACAACAGGAGGTCAGCTCAACTGATGTCCTATCTGATCAAGTAAGTGGCAAAGGATAGAGGGAGGATATTAACACTTATAATATTTTCAATTAAAGGCTCAAAGAATTACTGCTGAAAATCTGCAGTGTTAACTTATATCCTTACATGCAAAGTTTATAGTCTTCTGCCTCTCTGACGATTAGATCTTAGAAGAACTACTTTAATTTGGGAGCTATATGCGTTTCATCTTTATATTTCATTCTGGAAATATATAATGATAGCATCATGAGAACTCTCCTTAAAAAGCTATGCTTAAATGATAAAAGAGAGTTTATCCCTCTGGTCAAGCAATTCTTCTCACACGCATGAATACGGGTCTGTGCGGAACTCAAGTTCTGTGCTCACCGGTTTTATGCTATTCATTACTTTCTTAATGCTCCTTATCTGTTGGCTTATAGAATGCTGGGTAAAGTTTTGGGGTTGATTTTATACATTCTAGCGCTGTACACAAATTATATTTTGAGGTGTGGATACACTTTAAAGGCCATCTGCACTAGTGTAAATCTGCAAGTCACTGGGCAGGTGGTTATCTCATCAACTCAGCTCTAAAATAACATAAGAAAAAGAGGATCATGGCGGACCAATGGTCACCGACTAGGTATTGTTTGTTTAGAGGGTGCAAGTAGCTACAAGTAGTACAGATGGGCCTTAAAGAACCAAGACAGGCATAAGGCTTAAAATAAAAACTTGTTGCATTGCCCTTTAGGTGCCAAACATGGGTCGGTCGGTCGGAAAAGATTTTATTTTTTGAACTTTTTTTTTGTCGCCCTCTTTGGGCCAATATTTTTCAGTTTTTTCAGTTTTGTTGTTTTTTGTTTATTTCCCCGCCCTCTTTTGGCTGATATTTATCAGTTTTCTAGCTGGTGCAGTGTATGGTATTAAACTATAAACACGTACAAGAGGCCGGGGTCTACTTCCACTCGTATACTAGGATTTTAAAACTAGGGCAAATGACGGGTGAGAATTTGGGAATAATTTGATTTTATGCATTTATTTCCCATTTAAACAAACAAAATACATATTTTTGTATTCATTAATATAACAAAATCCAAAAAACGGTAAAAAAAAAAAAAAAAAAATTTAAATGCCGACCGTAGTTTTTCAGATTTTTGGGTCGGTCGCAAAGGGCAATGCAACAAGTTTTTATTTTAGGCCTAAATGCAATCCTTTCTTTCCCATAGGAAGTGACTCCTCTCAAGAGACCGACATCGCTGAAGGTTGATCCTAACGATGAGAAGAGTAAGTCTAAGGCCATCATGCAGGAGATCAATGAACAGGCCAAGGTCGTCAGTGATCTCAGGTGAGAAAATTGAATGAATTGATGAGAAAGCTTTATCAATAATTTCTAAGACCAATGGATTTCTCTATCTATCTGGATGTATGAGCTGGCCTGATAATTACCTGAATTAAATTGTTTTTCCAATTTTCCTCCAATTTTCTTACTCAAAAGGGGGGAATGTTGTGAGATTTTTTTTTTCTTCCTGAAACCTTTTTTTTTTACTCAGGGGGGGGGGGGAGGGTGGTTGAGTCCTCACTATCACCCCTGATGACACATGTTCCTGCAATAAGTGCTCTGTGGTGAATATCTATTTCTAATGGAATTCTTATCTTTAGCTATGGACCCAATGCAATCCATAAACCTAGCCTAATACACAATTACAACCCTCACCGTAACCATATATTTTTAACAAAATTAAGCCTGGAACAATTGTCTCTAGAGCAAATGTAGGATTACAATCAATTCCGGACCTACATGTGAAGCTTTACGTATATACCTAACAGTAACACTTACCCGAAACTTAAATTCAATCACAGACTAAGCTATAACCTACTCATTTCTATGAAATGGAGCCCAGAACAAATGTTGGATCTCCACACTAGTGCAATTTTTTTTCTCAAAAAGATAAGCTTATCTTTAAGCTGGCTACAATGTAATATAAATGTGTGAGCACGAAATACAACCTTTTTTCTTCTCTCCTCTCTCTCTCTCTCTCTCTCTCTCTCTCTCTCATTCTCTCTTTTTTTTTTTTCTCTCTCTCTCTCTCTCTCTGTGAAACCTCCAGGACATTGGGAGCCAAAAGTGGCACCATCGCGGAGGAAGCTGATAAACTGAGACAGATGGAGACGGCTGTCTTCAAGGATTTCAGAAGAGACATCAGGAAGAAACTCAAGGCTCAGGGCATGAAGGTAAGTTTACATTGGCCATGTACCAACATCATCAAACCTACTAGGCATTCCAGTTTTATGGATATACATGTAATCCCATTCACTCGAAAAGTTTAAAATAATTTACTTACTTTGTTTTATAATAATGTAAGAAAATTTCTGTATAGCAATATTCTGAATAATTTCTATGTCAAAGTATATGATATATTATGTATATAATTTGTACATTTGTAAAATGTGAGCAATTTTTTTTTCCAATATTGGACAATAATTTGAAATTGATTGAAATGTATATTTTAGAGTTATTTCGCCTGAATACATAATGTTTGTACATTTTATGTTGTGTATGTTATGTATAGTAATGCTAATGTTACAGGGCGTTGCAGGGATTTGCACGGTGAAAACTTCAAAACTTGTTGCAAAGGCCAAAATGTAAAAAAAAACATAAATGAAAACTTTCCTATGGTGGCAAAATATTCATTATTAGCATAGTCATTTTTAAAATTAATTTTTGCAATAGGCAGTGTTTTATTCACCCCATTTGTTGTGTACAAAATGAGGTCTTCAATTTTCACTCTAAGAGATAAAACCACAATCTTTTGATCTAAACTTTTGCACATACTTTTATAAACTCATCCTGCTGCTACAGATAAGTTTTTGAGGGCTTGTAAATCCTTGATAGGGGCTTTAAATGGTGACTTTTGATTAAAAGCAACTCATCGTGGTAGAGGTTCAAGGTTTCTTATGCATGAAATGTTGTGTTTGCAATGTACATGTCCCTGTACAACTTCAACCCTCTATCAGATCATCCCCACACTGAAAGCAATGTCAATAGATCAAGTTTTTAGAATTTGTATTTGATATTATGATTTTTATGTTAAGGTCCAAGGCCATTGGGCAAATAAAATGTCTTAAACCAATTACATGGATTTAAAAAAAACCCTTCTTTTTTATGTAGGTGTCAGGCCGAGACAAGCCCTCACGTAGGAAGAGCGTGAAGCCCCAGGGTAGTGGTGCCCTGGGTCGCACTCAGAAAGAAAGACATGCATCCTACGTCAGACAGTCAACGTGAGTTACAAATCAGTTAAAAAAATTAGCATGGACATTGATGTGCGCACTGAGACGCGCATTAATGTGTTTAGCTGCGCTGTTATTGTACTGTAATGTCATTGAAAGCAAATTGCAGCCTCCATGACTGTGCGGCTGTTCGCATTTTGATCTTTGTTTATTGAATTTATACTCATATTGTACACCCGTTTTATAAATCAAATATTTTTTGTTTTGAAACTTGTGCATTAGTGAAATTCACTGCATATTCACTAACGACTCGCATACATGATTTATTTGTATATTATATGGAAACAAAAGGTAATTTAGATCATGTCCAGGAATCATGACCAGAAATCACAATCATTTTCTACCTCCAATTTTCTTCATTAACGAAGTACTGTAAAGAATAAAGCAGGATAGAATTATGAGTATCTTGATAATTATCAAGTAATATTTAAGAAATCTTACAAAACTCACTTGTTATGCTTACCTGAACCGTACATTATACATTGGTTGAAAGCAAGAAAAAGACCACTTGTTATACTAACATGTTAGTGCCAATGTATAAAAGTCTATTAAGTCTTCCTTTTTTAATTATCTTTTAGGAATTTGCAATAAATCATGCACATACATGATTTCATGTTAAAGTGCATCACACTGTTTATTACCACTGTGCATGTTGCATGTTGCAGTTTTGTACATGTAAACATATATATGTTCTAATGTCTTTGTAACTTTGTAAAAACTTTTCCAAACTGTCTGTACACTGCAGGTTTCCCATGACACCCTATGACAATGACTACCAGCACCAACACAACCTCTACGACACACCCTCCTCCATGAAGACACCAAAGAACACCCGCTCTACCCTGTACCCAGACCCCCCATCCAGGGTGTCGTTTGTCCTTCCCCTCCACACCCCCTCACCGACCACACCCGAAGCCACCCCCATGGGCTGGGGGACCGATCTCAGGCAGGGGGCTATGTCTCGCCTCGGGCTGGGTCTGGAGTCTGGTTTGACCCCGATGGACCTCAACGCTACCATTGGTGATCCCACTAGAATACAGGTGAGTCACACCAAGGGCCCTTTTCACAAAGCCTTTTTTCAATGACAAATGACAAAGATCAGTGACAAATCTGCCGATAACCAATCAGAAGCAAGGATTTCAGTAGCTTATAACAAAAACTGTCATTTGTCACTGATGACAAGTTTTGTGGAACACCCTCCAAGAGAAGCTATGTAAACAAACTTCTTCAAGTTTATCCATTGCTCATACTTGTGATATGATATGCGGCCACTCAAAAGAACCTACAAATCTACATAAATATACTGTAAAAATGGATTCATACAAATAGTCACCTTTTCTGTGTTGATCATAGAGCGATATGCAATGATATAACATACGCTTAGTGCGAACAGTAATTTAATGTGGAGCACGATGGTAAAACTCATTTACTTAATCTTCTAACTTGCTGGAAAGTGAGCTGATTAAAGGGATTTGGTAACTTTGTCTCAGATTTTTAAAACAAAATCCTGGATTTAGCTCATGCTGCAATGATAATTAATAACTTTTAGCTCAGTCAGGAACCCCAAGACTTTTACAAGCTGATCGCCTGTCTGATTATCAAGATATTTATGATTGGAAATCGAAATCAATTTTTGCGTTTTTCTAATGGTTTTCATAACACTACAGTCTATTGAGAAAAATGAGTTAGTAAAACAGGTCACTCAAAGATTTTTACTTTTTTGAGGCACTTCATGATCTTTTTGAAACGCAATTTTATTTATTTAGGACTTTATTATTACACCATATCACAGACACTGATAAGACGTAGGGCCATGCATCTCAGATTTAACATTGTTAAACGATTCCTTAAACATTGTTTTTGGTGCTTCTGATACAGGAGGAGATTCGACAGAATAGGAAGAGCATTCGTAGGCGCCTGACGCTGCATTCCACACCCATGTCCAGGAACCTTGACGGTAGCGACACGGAAGAGGAAGAGGAGGAGGAAGAAGAGGAAGAGAAGGAGAAGTACAGTGGACAGTCTGCATTTGATGACATGGACGGAAGGTGAGAAGTCTTCTATACCTTTTTTGTCTAGTGGATATGTGAAATCATCAAGGGATGTTCACTATGTTCTGAACACTGTTCCGTAGTAGGTTATAGTAGTTTGCTAGCGTGAGATCCTTTATTACAAGATGACTATCTCACATAAGTGACCAGCCACCAGATTTTGTTATAGTTAAGACCTGATTCTAAAAACTTAAGATTCTAAGCTTTAAAATGATATCTAACTGTTGGATGTTCCTAACCAAATAAAATGTAGAAAAATGTCCAGTCTTATAGAATGTTACTTAAAATAGGCATTCTATTGTTTGTAATGCATTCCAGCAAGGTGACAAAAGGAGGATTCAAATTCTGGTCTGCAGGAGCTAATGTATTGAAATACATTTCTTAACCTCACGATGGAGGTTCATTCAAACGTGATTTTCAGCAATGCTAATCCATTTCATAAATGCTGTTATCCACTCTGATTGATATAGAGATTCTAATTAATTTGCTCATCCAACCTTTGAAACCCTAGCCTTTCTAGCACACTTCGTGGTAAAGAAGGAGCAGCGCCCTCTGCAGTCCTGAGTCGATCTAGTGCAGCCAGGGACAATGCCAGCTCTGCCGCTTCTCCTGCCAGGTCCGTTGCGCCCGAACCGGAGCTTCAGCTTCACCTGGATGTGAGCATCTTCATAGACAGTGGCAAGCTGACCCTGCACTGTCACAGGCCTGGGCCACCTGTTGGACCTAATGACCATCTGTTACCAGAGTAAGCATCTCTTCAGAACTTTACTTGAACATAATTATGTCTAACTGTTTAGACGGGACCCTGATTAGCATCATGTCACAATGTACCTGCTTTTGATTGAGTTACTGCTTTGCATGTACAACTTTGCTGTTGCAGCCAATCAGCCTATTCCATTTGGAGTTTGTACAAAGAAGTGTCTTGCTTTAGTTCAGAGGAAACCTTTATATTGAGATATGTATCAAGTATTTCTGGAGGCAGGGATCTATTAGTAGTCTTGTAGACATGTTATATGCACGATGTAAGACCTGCCAGTCGCTTAATGAGAAATTGATCTACATGTCTTGCATAATTAGTTCATGAAAGAAGATTGATTGCATGCAAAGTACACTATTTAACAAAAAATTGGAATACTTTATCCCCAACTGATGCTTCTAAATGACATGGACCATGCCTAAAATACATCATTATACATTTGTTATATTCTTCCTTTCCATCTCCTCACAAAGTGCATTGAAGCAAGAATCGCGCAGGCCCTGGAATTCCACAGAATCGTCTCCATCACGCAAGCCTGGAGTGAAATCTCAACTCTCCTCTGCATCGTCCTCATCCACCTCGGGAATAAAACTTAAAAGCGGCACACTGCCCTCTATGCTGTCATCTCAGGGGTTCGCCCTTTTCAACCTTCCAGCAGTTGATGTAAAGGTATGTCATTCAAACTTCTGAAAACATGGTGGTCATTCCAAGTGCCATGCATGATAAAAATACATGATTGACTTACAACACTGAATTAACCCTTCCGACTTTCTGCTGATGTTCTGAATTATTTTACAAAACGATAAAAAACAGATTATTTTTCATCTGTAAAGACCAACTTCTTACAATTATTGTAGATACGTGAAAATGTATATTCTCAGCGGCTTAACTGATTCTTTTGTGATGTACACTGAAAAAAAACTTAAGTTACTCTGATTTAGGATTAGGACTTCGGAAGATAAAGCTCTACCAACAAAGTGAAAATAAATTAACATTGTTATTTGTTGTGGCATTTATGCCCCTCTTTAAATACTGCCCAACCAAATGCTACCCCCTGTGAAATGAAAACATTCAAGGTATATAATTCCACTCTTCTCACAGGTTGAATACCAGTCAGAGCCAGAGAACAAGCAAGATCCCAACACCGATACAGCAAGTACCTCCATGCAGTCCTCCCCTCGTCAGAACCTCTCAACGTCTGAAGGAGGAGCAGGAGCAGGAGGAGGTGTGGAGAAGAAGAATGGAGCCAGGAGGGGCAGCTTGTTCTGTTGGGCGAGGCTACTCACCCCAGCTGAGGTTAGTATTCAAGTTTGAAAGCCCTTCTTTGTCACCAAGTTTTGTAAGAATTGTTGTAAACAAACTTTCCAATGATAAATTCTCACATATAATGCGTGTTTCTACATATGTATGATAAATCGGCTATAAATGCCTTTCCTTGGGAATAAACTCAGCAATTAGCTACTTGCTTCTGTCTCAGGTAGAACATTATTGGCCCTCTTTGTTCAAAACTCAAATTTGTAGGCATGATTTGCTACCTACGGTACAGAAGGGTTAAAGGTAATCTTGAGTTCTAGTAATGACTAAAACATAAAGCACACATGTACCGTAAAATCAAACATATTGCGTCATTCCTACACTGCCTTTAACGCTTGGTTATGTGCACAAAAAGTCAGGATTCTACTTCTTGACTTCATTTCAGAGTTTTTAAAAATTCATCAAGAATCAACCCTTAAGACACACCTTACCGTCTCCTTTTTACGTTGTAATTGTTTTCATTCAGGAAATTGTTGTGACAACGAGTCTCCTTGATTTCTTGGAGCAAGCCCTGGAGACGATTCCATCCAATATTGGTATGCTGCTCACCAGCCCATCATCAGGTAGGAAATAAAACTCATCAAATTACTTGCACTGATATCTAAAGGAATCAATTGTAAGTCTCAAATTAGAATTCATTGAAAGTCTTAGAATGGAATTGATTGTACAATAAATTTGGTAAAAGATTGGCAAAGAACACTGTCCACCAGGGGTCCAATACATGTAGGGATATTTTCAGGAAAATGGAAAATAAAAAAGTGGTCATGTTATGTGCTTCTTTTAGTAGTTCAGTAGGAATTTTCGATATGAGTGCAGATGAAATAAGTTACATGACTAGCACATTTATTGTTTCCCCATAAATATCAGCATACATGTGCATGTCTACTTGTAGACATGCTGCTTCTTTAAACTATAAATAACAAAAGATGGTTGAGATTAAAGGTGTGGAAATTTGAAAATGTCAAAGAAGGTGAACCCCCATGTCTCTTGCAGAAAACCATGTACAATTGTAGACATGCTGCTTCTTTGTAGATGTATGTCATTGGGTGGTAGTCACTGAAGCAAAATCAAACTATAAATCACAAAAGATGGTTTAGATAAAAGGTGTGGAAATTTGAAAATGTCAAAGAAGTTGAACCCTCCTCACGGATGCCAATTTTCAAGCAATAGCATGAATTCAGGCCCTGGCAAGTTATTTTCAGACCATAGTTTAGGCTTTATTTATGTACAAAATAGCTCATTCTAGGTGATTTTCAGGCCCTCTGATCAATTCTAACTGGCTTCCCTGCCTCCTGTCTCTTGCAGAAAACCTTGACGTGAACCCTTCCAACCTCGAGGCTTCAGCCAACTCCTTGGTGTCATCCTCCTCCCTGGATTACACTACCTTCCCTGTGGACGTGGTAGTCTACGTCTGCATGGATCCATCCCTGGTTCATCTGAGCTGCCTCCCCGCCTCCAAGGTGGAATGCCTCCTTCAGCTCCCGTGCGTTGAGTTTGCCTTCTCGTCCAGAGGAGGGCAGCAGACGTCTGGGTTCTCGGGGGACGTGACCGGAGGTGATCGGAGTGGGACAGACTTCCAGGATGCCAAGGATGATCTTTCAGGTGAGAAAGGGGCTGCAGAGGCGGGAGAGAAGTAGTGCAATGTGGGGGGGGAACAGGAAAGGGGAGAGTGGTAATGGGGGAGGGGAGAGGGGTCGTGGAGAAGGGGAGAGTGGTAGTGGGGAGGGGAGAGTGGTAGTGGAGATGAGAAGAGTGGTAGTGAATAGGGGAGAAGAGGATTGAAGGAGGGAAAAGGTTTGAGTTTTGGAGATGTAATGGGAGGTGACTAGAGCTGGAGAGACTACCAGGATGCCAAGGGTGATCTTTCAGGTGAAGAAGGGGCTGCAAAGGGAGAGAGGTAGTGCAAAGGGGGAGAGAGTGGCAATGGGGTAGGGGAGAGAGGCAATGGAGAAGGGGGAATGGTAGTGGGGAGGGGGAGAGTGGTAGTGAATAGGGAGAAGAGGATTGAAGGAGGGAAAGGTTTGAGTTTTGGAGATGTAATGGGAGGTGACCAGAGCTTGACAGACTACCAGGATGAGAAAGTCCATCTGACTGGTAAGTAAGGGGCAGGGGAAGGGGAAGGCTGGTCTTCATGAAATTGTTTGATTACTGTTTAATACAGTGTTGCTGATTCCAGAACCACAGTATTCCTATTTACTGCATAATCAATTATTCAGAATTACATTTATACTGCTTCTGTCACAAAAGATGTACAATTGCTTGACCGTTACTCATCATTGTTATATTTGATTTTATGTTCAGCCTCAAAGCTGTCCTTCAGTCGATGTCGCAGCAGACACCTCTCCAATGAGGAGATCCGGGAAGAAGCCAACAAGGCCGACATGAGTCTCTCGGCCGTCCTCTCCAACTTCTCACTGGTCATTTTCCATCCCTACGGGGGTGGTCAGTTCAGGAGAGATGGTGGCAAGCTGGTGGAAGAGATGCTGTCCAACATGAATGTATCTTGTAAGTGCAAGTGTTTTGTAATGACCCTTGAATACTGAATTCTTTTACTCCTGTAGGCTTAATAAAGGAACCACCGGTTCTTGTAGACAATAGCTAAATTTGGATTTCATCAAACATTAGATGTTGAAGAAAGAATGGAAAGAATAAAGCTGAATAGCAACAAACAGTTCAGTTAATAAAATCAAAAATTCATCATACGTTTACATGTACATGTATCTCACTAATTGATAATATTGTTAGAAAAATACTTCTGTAGGTAAAACATGGCTGCCAATAATATTCAATTTTCCTTGTTTCCTTTTTGATGGACTTCTCTAAAGATTTATTCAGACGATTATACCAAAAGGATATTTCCAATTATTAGTTTCTGCAACCCCAGTAAAAGCCAAAGTGGAAGTCTGAATTTCAATTTTGATATGATGATAATGGAATATGTGTCCTTCACTATAGCTGATGCTAATGATGATACATCCAAGCTATCGTCCGGGAGTGCGCGGAAAGATGCCCTCTCTCTAGAGGTCACCTTTGTCAGGGTCAACGTCTCCAGGAAGCGGCACAAGCTACGACCAACCGTCGCCAGTGACCAGACGTTGTTCGCAGGAATGGAAGAGAGCCGAAGGTTGGGGGAGTCTCTGAGATCAGACAGCACATCCGTGTCATCTGCGACCATGACAGGCTCCAAAGCTGCAGCTACGCTAAACAAGTTTTCAAGTGAGCTGTCTTCTTGCTATCTATGTCTCCCAGGCCACCCATATATGTTGCTGAATATGTGTGTGTGAGGGAGGGGGATGTCCTCTGTTGTTCATACCATTTCCCTCACCTGCTCTTATTGTACCCACTACATAATTGTAGCTGTCAACTATTTACGTTTGAATTGCGAGGTGCCTGGATGTGGGTCGTCGCTCATACTGTTGGATGTAATGGCATTGATGTTATGTTGTTATTATGCTTTATAATCTGTATAATTGTGTACATTGTTTGTAACACTTGTACCAGTGAACAGCAAATTTCTATTTTTATGGACAATAAATCCATTCCTATTTTGGAGGAATGGGTGCTACTCTTTTGCTCTTGAATTAATGTTATGAACCCTAGATTCCACTCTCTTTCTGGAAACCTCTATGCGAAAACATACACATTGTATGCCCTAATTTTGTCCTCAGAGATTCCTAATTTTCAATCCGTCGGTGTGGTGAACTGCCTTTTGAGACAATATTCCTAATAGTAATACACTCTTTAAATCTAAACTTTAACAGTAATGTGTGACGTGGGATCGGCAACATTCCGCTATGACATGCGGCGACTGACCGAGGTACTGGCCTTCCCCAAGGCGTGGTATCGTAAGTCCATCGTTCAGAGACTTTTCTTTGGAGAAGAGGAGGAGGAGGATGAGGAGATGTCGACCCCTGAGGATGAAGTCACATCAATAAGTAAGACATTTTCATTTATTCCAACAGTTGTATTCTGAAAACATATTTCATGATTCTTATTTTAATGAACAGATTTTGATTTTCTTAACAGTGGAATTTTTGCCTCTGTCATTGGTGTTTTTGTAGATGTCCTTATGGACTATCAATTTATGCAGCTATACAGGCATATTCATTTATAAACCAATGATGTGTCTTACTTCAGATTGTTGTGACAAACTGTCTGTCCGTTCAGGGATATTGAGCTTGTTTTAGGAATACCACACCAGCTTGTTTTCTCTTTATATTTGTGTTACTGGTTTCAGTAATCTTACTGTGTGACATTTTAAGGGCTATGATAAGGACATCGGTTCAATGTGTTAATGAGATAACCAAGAAATATAAGGGAATTGACTACTGGAACAAACATTTACAGCTCCTTTATCTACTTTTCCTTCCAGTTCTTTCCAGCGATTCATCCACCGACTCAGAAGACAGCTTCACCGACCTCCCACCTCGTCGCTACCAGCGCAAACGCACCCCAACCTCCGCTGCCACCAGCGGTACCGGCACGCCCTCTTCCACCGGCCCCTCCACGTCAACCACTGCCTCTCCAACCTCGCCCGGCTCCAAGGGGAGCAAGGACAAGTTCCCCTATAATCCTCCGTCCCCTAGCCTCTTCAGTATCTACTCCCAGCTGCCGAGTCCGTCCTCACCCACGCTCTCCCAGCCTGGCACCCCACTGATGGATGGGACGCCGCCTCCTAGGAGTAGCCCTGATCTCAGGAGAATGGTCACAGGTGGGGATCTCCCTTTTTTATACTGAAAATAGGATTGCAAAGACTTTAAGAAAATCACTTTTAGGGCAGTTCAAAAGCCAAGCGCTTACTCAATTATGTGTGCATATCTGCCAACCATTACTATTTTGGAGGAATCATTCCTATTTTTTGGCCTTCAAGCTATTGTTTTGAACCCTAGTAGACTGTATTCCTAATTTGTTCTTGAGAGATTCCTAATTTTTGCTGTGAAAGGTTGGCAGGTATGCACGTATGATCTTTTCTAAAACTTTTTAGAAATCCAATTACCGGTATAATTCCTGTAAGCAGTTAACGCCTTATTGAAATTACTGAGAGTTGATTGTGTGATTGTGTACAAATTTGTCTGCTGAATCTTTAAGACTTCAAATGAATGATACCTGAGTATTGAGTTTTTAAAAGGGAAATTAGCAATTCAGACCATGCAAGTGAAACACGAAAGGATGTCTGTCATCATAAGTTCCCTTTATCAAAGTTTTCAGTGACATTCTATCAAAGTGGAAACAGAAAAACCATGAAGTCTTTGTAAACAGGTCCTCTTTTTATATAAGGTTATGCCTGAACAAGTTTGACTGTTTAGATGAAAAGTTCATTTCTTGTTTCTTTGAACCCTCTAGAAAAGAGACTATCCAAGGAAGATACCATCAGCCAATCATCAGAACCCTCAGGGTCAGAACACAGTCATTCCCAAGCAACCTCTGACCCCTGTAGCAGCTCAGGGTCGCTGGTCTCTGGTCCATCCTGGAAGACTGTTCTCCTCGTGGTCATCAACTTCACCAAGGTGGACACTCACATGAACATGAGCAACGTCATGGGCAGCACATTGTAAGTTCAACAGCACCGCGGAAATGCGTAGGGATGTTACATCAAAATGTTATTTGTGCTTAAAGGGATTGTTTAACAATGTTAAATCTGATATGCACGGCCCTACATGTTTTCAGTGTCTGTGATATGTTGTTATATTGAAGCCCTAAAAGAATTGCGCTTCAAAATTATCAAGGAGTGCTATAAAAAAGTAAAAACCTTTGAGCGACCAGTTTTACCATACTCGTTTTCCCCAATAGACTGTAGTGTTATGAAAACCGTTTGGCAAACGCAAAATTTGATTTTGATTTTCAATCATAGATATCTTGATAATCAGACAGGCGATCGGCTTGTAAAAGTCATGGGGTTCCTGACTGACCTAGAGGTATATGATTATCATTCCAGCATGAGCTAAATCAAGGATTTTTTTTTAAAGGATCTAAGACAAAGTTACGGGATCCCTTTAAGATAAATGTCTTTAGTATTATTAATGTTGCACACAAATTTGTCATCTGTAAGGCAAAAGTAGTTTTCATACATTACCAAGGACATCAAAGATCTAAGTGTAATAACACTGTATTGATTGTATGTTGCTGACAGCCCTACTTGAGATTATCAGAACAAATGTATGATACCTTACAATATTCTGAATGATTTCAAATATTTCTAGTACAAATTTGAGTCTTTAAAAATCAGTCAAAGGAAATATTGCATATTATAGCTTTAAAAGAAAAGATAAAACCATGCAATATAATACTATAAGCTTCATTCCCAAACATCATTTGAACCATTTTACTGAAACTTGTGCAGGTTAAATGGCGACACATCACATTGCATCTATCTGTTGCATTTACATGTGTACATTTTTCTGTTACTCATATACGTAAAGATGGTCAACTGAAGATCTTCGCTGTCAGACCCACTTGACCATTGATAGTACTGGACATCGGATCTTCAAGATCACCACAGGTCTGAAAAACTCCAGCCTTGAGGCCAAAGGAGGGGTCATTGGTGGACTCTTGGAGGTCTCCAAACTCAGTTGCACCAGTAAGTTTCAATCTTTCTGTCAAGCAATTCTTTCTCTTCCAAATCCAATTTTCCAATGAATTTTGTCTTTTTGCGCCACACTGTGTAACCTTTATACTTTAACCTCTCTTTTATACATGTTAGTTTCAAAGAAAGTTTTTCCATTAAGTCCTGATCTCTTTATCGTACAAGTTGTTTTGCAGATTTAATTTTACTAGTGAATCCTTTCCCTTTGACGCACACTGCTGAAGCTTTAACTTTTGATCTCTCATTTATTTAGCATAATGTCAAAATGCAGTTTTACTAGAAAGTTGGAGTGCCGGCTATAAACACTTGTGGTTGAACCAAACTGACCGGAAGTTGACAGGATGGCAAAGTTACAATCTTAGTCTACTGTATCAGGCGCGGATCCAGGGGGGGGGGGCCGAGCAGGCCTTGGCCCCCCCCCCCCCCCCCGCAAAAAAAAAAAAAAAAAAAACAAGAGAGAAGAAAGGAAAAGAAGGGAAAGAGGAGAGAAGGGAAAGAAAGAAGAGGAAGAAAAAAAGAAAAGGGGGAAGAAGGAGATCGGGGGGCCGAAAGGGCCTTGTCTGCCAGGCTGTTGACCCCCCCCCCCCCCAATCAAAAAAATAAGAGAGAAGGAAGGAAAGGGAAAGAAATGACATAATTTCCGAGATTTTTCCTTACTTTTTAGTAAATACGTTTGTTAATATGTGTTTGTTGGAGAATGACAAATTACTAAATTTACAACCAGGCAAGAAATATGATTCTTGAGAATCCTACATGTCTCAGGCCCGAGGTGGGGCGGGGATTGGGAGCCTCGAGCTCCCCCCCCCCCCCCCCCCCACTTTTTTGAAAAAGTATATTAAAGAGAAATAAAATAGAATGAGAGCAAGAAACAAAGAATAGTTAACTGCCAGTGTTAAAAATTAATGAGGCATCTAAATATGCTCATCTGACCGTGATTAAATGCCTAAAACGCCTAAGCTCCCGGGGGCTCTGCCCCTGGATTCCACCTAGGACCCTACGGCGGGCCCTTAGATGCTCATCTGACGTTAATTTAATGCCTAGAACCCCTGATATTTGGGGGCTCCGCCCCCTGGAACCCACGCCAAATAGTGACCTACCAGTGTCATAAAATAATAAGGTATAAAAAAAAAATGCTCATCTGACCTTAAAGGTAATACAAAGTTTTGGGAAATTTTGAAAATTTGAAAGGTTTCAAAATGTGTTTATCTGACCGCAGGCGCGTAGCCAGGGGGGGGGGGGGGGGTCCCCAAATCAGAAGAGGACGTAGGAAGAAAAAGGAGCAGACAAAGAACACTTTTGAAAAAAGGATTAAGAGTATAGAGAACGGTACAGCGAATCGTCTTCTTTCTCTCATAATCTTGTGAAACGTCAAAGCTTCCGCGCGAAGCGCGTGAGTGGGGAACCTGAATTCAGACGAGGATTCAGAGGCGAGAACGGTAATACGAATCTTTAATAGCGGGATGTAGGGGGAACTAAATTCCGAAGAAGATTATTTTCGAGAATGGTATAACGAATAGTCTTCTTTCTCTAATGATTTAATGAATCGAGACGAGGATTAGTGTCGAAAACGGTACAACGAATCGTCTTCTTTCTCTAATGATTAAAGGAAACTTAAAAAGCTTCCGCGCCAAGCGCGGGAGTGGGGTAATGAGTTCGAGGGTCTTAGATTTGGTAGATACTCATGATAATAGACGAGTCGGCAGTCAGGTTTGTGATGATGGTGAACATCTTTATTGAACTACGACGGATACCGGATATATCGTATATCGTAACATCCCCCTTCCTCTGGAAAGATTGGGAATCAGTGAACATCACTGATCGATGATTAATAACATATTGCTTTGATAACAATACTTTTGTAGTATGCAAGTTTTGGTTATTTGCTTCCTAATGAACTTTTTCCAATCAGGTTATATAACATAAAATCTTGATTTGTTTTCAATACGTGTCTTTTGTATTGTATTAACGAATGAGTATTTAACTGTCTATATAATTATATCGTTCTACTTTCAACTTCACAGTTGTTCTGCAAGATTGAACATAGTTTTGATATAACTTGATTCCTTTATGAAATAAATTTCCAAACGAAACATGTTTGGGCTAGCATCTGTTTAGACTTATAAACATTATGCTTGTCATACCAAAAATACTGTACAATGATTATACATACATATGAACAATAAACTTCTTAGACTACATTAACCTAAGCGTCTTCTGTGTTCTTCTTTATCTTCTCTCTTCTTTGAAGAAATTTAAGAGTTCAGTTTCAATCTTCAACCATGTATCTCGCTGGTGTACGGATGTTGCGTCCATATCTTGTTGTGGTTTGCGAGTGTGATGTTGGTCCTTTAGATTGAATGTTCTGAGTTTCTGGTGTTGGCTGATGGTTGTTGCCATTCTGCTCCGGCTTTATTGGTGTACGTTTCACTACTTGCCTCCACTTGTCACCATATATTTGTTTGGCTGTGCGTACTGTGATAGTATTAGCGCTTGCCCCAGAGTCTATCTTCAGATATAGGTAATGCTGACCTGATTTCTGTGGGCATATGATGTCAATGTTTGCAAAAGCTACTGTACCCTTTGAGTTGATCACTGTGTGTGGTCCGATCGTGTGTATGGTGTCAAAATGTTCGAAGTTTGATGGACCTGCTGATTGGTGATGTTCATGATCTGTGCTAGTATCATGTTCAGTGTCCATTTCACTAATCGGTTTATACTTTCGACCCTTTGATTTTGATCGTGATTGGTTACCGTGTTTCGGTTTACGGTCATCAGACTTATGGTCATCTGATCTACGATCTGGTTTTCGACTACGATCGTTCTTAGCCTTTCTACAGAACTTGGCCCAATGGCCCTTTGTGTCACAGGCACGACACACATCGTTGTACGCAGGGCACTGACGAGGTTTGTGGATACGTCCACAGTTTCCACACGTCTTTCGTCCCTGGTTCCGCTTGAACGAATCTATGCTTTCTTTAGCCGGCTCAAGCGTTTCTAGGCATTTTCTGCTCGCCGCAACTGCCTCGTATTTTCGACCCTCTACTAGAATTGCTTCGATTTGATATCCTTTAGGCTGGTCCAATAGGAATTTCTGGAATTCTAGACTTGGTGTTGAGGTGATGACTACCTCCATTATCCGTTCAGCAAGTTCGGATTCCTCAAAATCGCATGTGTTAGCTTTGTCTCTACATCGAGTAACGAATGCGTCAATGCTCTCATCTTGTCTCTGCCGATATCGCATCAGCTCGAGACGATGGACCCGAAAATTAATGTTTACCTTTATTTGTTTCTCAAATAATTTCCACAGCTCTTATGGTTTTTCTTGGTCGGCCTCTGATAGCCCAGACGCATTGATTCTGCGCAAACCTTCGTTGCCTACAGCGATTTTGATTTTTATAGCCTTTTTTTTGTTTTCAGTTATTTCTTGATCTGCCAACACAAGCTCCATTCTCTGCTTGAATAGCTTGAATTCTTCAGGTAGGTCTGGTACCTCCCAGTTCATCTCTGGATACTTAGTACTCATTGTATATGTTTTCGTGTGTGTATTGGTTACAACAGATTATATGAATGAGTGTAAATCTTTGTGTTGTTAATCTTAGTGTGAACAGGTCCTAACCGGCTGGTGTTGATAAGGTTCGTACACGTATACCTGTGTACACTCTCACACCTGTGTGGATGTCATTAGGTGTCTCATGCAATGAAAATGTTGATCACTCTCACTCAATGTCTGACAGTGACAATTCCTCACACACCAGATATTAATATTTTGTTAATATTATCTGAAAACAGGTTTAATGTTCACACCTCTGATTTAGTTTAATTTTAGATTTAAACTTTACTAGTTTAGTTATTATGCAGACCCATGTGTCAGTGATTGAGCACAGTTATAACTAGATTAGGCTATTCTGAGCAGGCTTTATGAACCTTTATATGCTCCTACACACAACACCATTCACGTACGAGTTCATCGGGAATATGCAGTGGCATCAGTGTCTCGGTACACTGTGCGGTATGTACGGTGCACGTACTATGCATACGAAAAAGTGCGACGTGATAAATCGCTAATCAACGATAATTTTGCTAATTATACTTCCCAACTGTCGTGAACTGGATAAATTGTGTCTTCAAAAATCAAACTTGATTTCGAAGATCCCAGCAGCTGCCACCATGATGAGTTCGAGGGTCTTAGATTTGGTAGATACTCATGATAATAGACGAGTCGGCAGTCAGGTTTGTGATGATGGTGAACATCTTTATTGAACTACGACGGATACCGGATATATCGGATATCGTATATCGTAACAGGGGGGAACCTGTATTCAGACGTGGATTAAGAGTCGAGAACTCTCCAAAGAATCGTAATAATTTAATAAATCGTAAAATTTTCCACGCTTCGCGCGGGAGGGGAAAAACTAGATTCAGACGAGAATTATATTTGAGAACGGTACAACGAACCGTCTTCTTTCTTATTGAAACTTAGTGAAACGTCAAAACTTCCGCATTCACGGAGGAGGGAGGGGGAAACTCGCCCCTCCCTGCACCAACCCCCCCCCCCCCCCCCCCCCCCGCATTACGTCACTGTTGGTCACCATTACGTACCAATATTTGGCTCGCATAATTTCAAATTTGGGCCCCCCCCCCCTAAGAAATCCTGGATCCGCGCCTGTACTGTATATCATCTCAAAACTTGTAATTTACGTACAAATTAATTTGAGTTGAGCTTGAATTTAAGTCAGTCACAACTCTTGATTTCTTCCTTTGTATTCTTTTTTATTGTTTTGTCCATTCAACTCTTATTATAGTAACAAATGTAAAATTAGTCGATAGATACACTTTTGGTATGTGTTCCAACCAGGGACCCATTTCACAAAACTTGTCATCAGTGACAAATGACAGTTTTCGTTATAAGCTACTGAAATCCTTGCTTCTGATTGGTCATCAGCAGGTTTGTCACTGATTTTTGTCATATGTCATTAAAAAAAGGCTTTGTGAAACGGGTCCCAGGTTATTACATTCAGATCCTCAAGAAAGAGCCACACCATGACCTTTCTCAATGTACAGAAGGTGAAATCTGAATGTTGAACAGAAAATCTCATCCACTGTTTTGTTCTCCATCCATGCAGGTAGTCAAGTGAAGATCCCTGGCAAGGAGCCTCACCATGATCTGCAGCTCCAGCTAGAGAGCCTGGAGTCCCGGATCGATTACATGGGATCCAGCAGTCTCCTGGCTAGACTCACCTTGATGGAGATTGCCTGTGAGGACGAGTGGAAATTCAGGGCCAATTCTGACCCAAAGTAAGCAAGTTACTCTTGTTTTGTTTTTGTTTGTTAAGTTAGGTTTTTACGGATTTGTATCCATATCCATCTTTTTCATTTCATGTTCCAATACATGCAGATCCTAAATTTGGACTAGCACTAGGGACATTTACTTTCAGATACATTTGTATCCTCAAAACAATGGCTTAAGACAGGACTACAACTTCAGTATACCAGATAGTCAGATTTTTTGGTAGTGATGTTCTATAGTTGTTGGTTGCATGTAAAAGTTTCTGGGATTGAGGTGTTTTTGTTATTTTGCATTTCTAAAAGATGAACATGTACGTGAATGTTCTTCCTCACAGTGTGAACTAAAAAAGCCGCATTATACATATTGATAATCACAATGGAACATGTATCTGATGTCACCACTCTGATACTTCATTACTATTACTACAGTCAAACCTGCTTTAGTGACCACCTGTCTACAAAGACGACATGTTTTGTTTTCCTTGAAAATTGTCTCTCATTGAAACATGTACTAAAGGAACCTGTCTACAAAGACCACCTGTCTTCAAAGACCACTTTTTGGGTTGCCCTTGGGTGGTCGCTATAGACAGGTTTGACTGTATTATTATTATCGTCACCCCCTTGTGCCCCTCCCTCCCCAGAGTCAAGTACCACACCGTTGAGAGCGTCTACGCCAACTCAAACATCACCTGGGACACCATGCAGCTGATGATCTGTCGCTCTACCACCCCTGATATGCTGCGCATCGCTGTCCGTCTGGAGGAGTTCTTCACCCAGCAGTTCGCCTCCAGCCGGAGGATGTTGTCCACCTGGGACCCCATTGCCACCGCAGCCAGTCAACTGGCTGCTGCTCGCAAGGCCTCCATTATTACGGCCCCCATCAGTACGGTCCCGATTGATGAGATTGATGGAAGGGGGCATAAAGGTGAGAGTAATGACATTTTCCCAGATATCTTTTTCTTTTACGCCATTCTTTTTCTTCCTTTTCCACAAACATGTTTTAATGTACACTTTATGAATGATAACTAAATTGTTGGTTTGAAATGTCCAAACGATTAACAATTAACAAATTAACAAACAGAGTGACCTGTATACAGTTTTTATGTAAGTACAATTTCATAACCAGACTTTAAGATTCATCCTACTCTGACACTAATTGTTTGTTACAATTGACTTTATGATTTCCTGGATGTAATCAAACTTTTGTTTTACCAGTCATCACTAAACATTTGACTAAATGGCTCGTGTCTTTACGTGTATGTAAGATGTCGTTGAGTTTTATTTTCAATAAAAACAAAAATACTTCTAAAAAAGATGAAATTACTGTGACTTGACTTGACTTGTATCAACTTAGATTTACACATATTGAGCTGCTGCGATGTTTGATTTTTCATCTATTTCCCCCCTTTCTTACCACCATGCATATTCAAGGTTCCAAGACAGATTCTGCGGAGGAACCGAAGGAGTACCAGCACTGGCAGAGTGTCTTTGACTTCCTCATCCAGACCTTCCACAACGCCCACAAGAACCAACCCCGGCCGGAGGGCATGCGTCTGGGAGGACAGGTCACCCTGCAGGGAAGGCAGGCCCTCCTGGCGTGCTTCCATGGGCTCAACTTCCGCTCCAACTCCTGGGCGCTGTTCACCATGCGGGAGCCCAAGGTGGAGTTTGAGACGGAAGCGCTGCAGGTGCCTTCCTCGGAACATTGTAAGTGTTTTGTCAGAGTGAATGCCAGTCGTGTTTTAGCCTGATTTAGAGACCTTCAAGACCTCACAATTTTTATTTTCCCTGCAGAAGAGAGTGTACACCAATTCTTGTAATATTTCAAGAGTTTTAGTTTTTATTTTTTCAGAATATAAATGACATACAGATGAAAGGGTGTTGTGTAGTTGTAGTCAAGGATTTGTCAAACCTGTTGAATATGTTTTTTCTGAGTTGTACATATATTTCCCATCTGTCCATTTGCGCCCATCTCCAGAGCTTGGCTATGCAAATTATTTAGAATCTCTAACTGGAAATGTTTTAATTGATTGCAATTCATTCAGTAATCTAGTTCTATTCTGGTTCTAAGATCTGCAATGCCCCTCAAACAATCTCCTCTGCTTCCTCCTTTTCAACACGCAGGTGGAGAAGACACGTTGGTCTTACAGGACCTTCTCTTCAGCCTCGGTCACAACCAGACCCAGAGAGAACAGGGTTGGCTGGCTACCATCCTCAGGGTATCCAAGAATGACAAGAGCCACTTCCCCTTCACTGGTCCCATGCTGGAGGCCTTCCAGTATGTCAGTTCTATCAGTACTCCAGAAGGTGAGCTTGTCCTTGTGTTAGGCGTTAAAAAAAAGATGTTGTATTGACCTTTACGACCGACCCAAAAATCTTGAAATCTACGGTCGGCTTTTTTTTTTTACCATTATTTTTTTAGAGCATTCAAAACTGTGAAATATCAGCCAAATAAGGATTTAAAAAAGTGTTTTAAAAAAAAAAATTCTGACTGACCGACCCATGTTTTGGCACCTAAAGGGCAATACAACATCTTTTAAAGGCCTTATTGAGGTTCATGTAGGTTTTTAAAAAGTATTACTACATAAAGACATCAGAACCATACCATACCACATCTACATGTACCTTGATTACGTTTTACATTTCAAAATTGTCATTCACCTGTGTTCAATCATGCTTTTAAATTCAATATTACCAATAATTATGCATTGTTCATTCCTTAACATTCCCCTTCCTTCATTCATGCGAAGACCGGTTTTCTCAGAATCCATCGTATTTTCCACAGAAGACTGTCAATCTGCAGAACAGGTTTGATAGGGAATACATAGTGGCTTAACAACAAGCATTTAAGAACATGGAAAACTGTATTATGATGAAGTTTATATTGTTTTCACGACAGAATTTGAACAGTACTTCCAATATGGGGACCTGCCTATTCAGAGAAGAGGAACGTTCAGACATGAAGCGGATCCCATCTTTGCGCTTCCTAAACTCCAGCTGGAGATGAAGTCCAAGCAACTGCAGAAACTGAAGCTACAAAAGCCAGGTGAGTTAAAATGTTTGTGATGGCAGTGGTGATGATGATGGTGATGATGATGGTGATGATGATGATCATGGTAATCATGATGATGGTGATGATGATGGTGGTGATGGTGATGATGATGATGGTGGCGATGGTGATGATGGTGGTGGTGATGATGGTGATGGTGATTGATGATGGTGGTAACAATAATGATGGTAATGGTAATTGATAAAAATAATAGTGCTGCAACATTTATGAATTATGTACAAAATATATTTGTAGGTGGATTGTGGTAACTTCAGTGTGATAGAATTTTGTTTTAATAAAAAAAAATGGCACATCCATGTTTTACATATCCTAATATTGGGAAATTTCGTGATAATGGTGTCTCTTTCACTTTTCCCTTTATACATGTACTACATGTATGTACATGCATCTTTATTTTTAAGTTTATTCCTGTCAGCTAATTTTACCCACTTTTCTCTTTCATTCTCTCTTTCTCTCTCTCTCTCTCTCTCTCTCTCTATCCTCCACCTTCATTTTCTCTCCTCATCTCCCTTCTCCATCTCTCCCTCCTTTTTTCCTGTTCTCGTTTCCTTAATAAGTTTGTCCTTTTACTTTTTTTTTTGGGGGGGGGGGGTTGGGGTATTGAAGTTTTATAGCTTTCATATCTACTCTCTATCTTTTATTGTCGATTTTCTCAGCAAGATACCCTCCTCTGTTTATCATTTCTGTTTTTATCAAAATATTCTGCTATCGTTTATTCTCCTTGTCCCTTCTCCATCTTTACTTTCCTTTATCTGTCTTCTTATCAAGTTTTTTCCATTCTAATCGCTCCAAAGCCTGCCTACTTGTAAACTACCGGTATGCATTACATTTCAATCTGAAAGTGAATTTTATTTCATTTTCTTCTCTATCTAATGTCAAAAGTAGCTGAAGATTTGAATAAAAGGCACTTAGACACTAATGCCTTGGTCCCCACTTAATCATGATGTTAAGTTAAAAGCGCGGGAGGGGAATGAATTTTCTGACCTTTATAAGGCTTTAACGTTTATTAACTGGAATTAATTGTCCTCTTTCCATGATAATGTGTTTAACCCTTTTAGTGCTACAAATTTCATCAACTTGTATGTAAATGTGAACGTATTAAAAAAATGATTCTACAAGTTGATTTGTTTATGTTTTTATACTTAAACACAATAGAAGCACAATTTATTTAGAAGCTCTTTTTTAATATTGATAAGAAACAAGCATTTATGTGTGATTGCAGGGCCCTCAGGAAGAACAGTATTAATACTGATGAGGCTACCCTGGATAAAGAAGACATATTATTTTCATTATTATTCTCATTTCTTTTTAGTTTACAACAATACATATATACACAATTCATTTATAAGCTCTTTTTTAATGTTACAAAGAAACAAGCAATTAAGTCTTGAGTATACATGTACATGCTGAAATGTCAAGAATGTCAAGAAGCTAGAATTGCATGCCTATGACATTGAAAGGCTCCAATTTCTTCCTATTTTTTCATAAGTAGAAGGGACTACTGATAGACAAAGTAAAACTGTGTGTACAGAGTCTGTTTCATCTCAAATTTGACTTTTTCTGTGTTAGTCCATGTAATTTGGTGTTGTGCACACCCTTAAAAGATTCTAGAAAATCCAGCTGGGAGATTTTGTATTTTATTTACTACTAGAATATTCCAGATATATGTACACTTTTTAATACAATGTAGCTTCTAGAATTTGGATTTAGAGCTGGTGGCCGTCATGCAGTTATGGCTAAAGAAATGAATAATTATTTGACTCAAGATTCAGTAATACTTGATGTTGCTTAGAGAGGGTGACAGAAAAGCTATCCCTTTAGCATACAAGATTACGAGCTTCAAATCTTGAGCTTGTATAGGATTATGTACTTTTGTTGGAGGCCTAATTATTGATTGTTCTTCATTGTAACCAAGGCTCAAAATACACAGGGGCGATGGGCGATTTGCCCCGTGAGCTACATAATCACCTCCGTCAGGTTGCTCACGGGGGCGATTGCAAAATGAAAAATCGCCCCCATGGAATTATAAAATAAAGATTACCTTTTCTGTTATATATTACTTTAACACAATATTGAATTTCAATTTTTAAACCCTAAACCAATGAAATGGAACTTAGATTAGCTTGCAACTATCATTTAATTCAGTCAGCATTTTCGCTCTTACAAATTTACAAGTTACAAGCTCTGCATGTAAGTAGATGCCAGGAAAACATCACTTACGGGGTTCAAAATAGCACCCCCCAAAAAAAAATCGCCTTGCTGCTATGCGGCTCGTGGACGATGCTCTGCATTGGGTCAAATTGCCCCCCCCCCCCCCCCTTAGCAAAAAGCTAGATCCGCCCCTGGGTAAAGACTTAAAGTAAAGAAAGAATGTGAAGCTTGCTCCGAATAATGAGGAGGAAATAAAGTAACAGCTATGTATCTTGTAAATTTGTAAGAGGGAAAATGCTGACTGAATTAAATGATAGTTGGTTGGGCGGAGGGACCTTTATGGTTACAGTGACTAAGCTTGCTCTCTTCTTCCTTGGTCGCCATCTTTTGCACTCAGAATATTGCTACAAAAAATGTATTTGCATAGTCTTTGTCATTCCAATTTTGTAATTACTGTGATTATATTGTTTTATTGTTATATTTCTTGAAAGTGCAGAATAAATAATACAATACAATGCAAATAGCAAAGTATTGAGGAGTTTCATTGGTACCAATTCAATGGAAATATGTATAAACAAGAGCCCCCGTCAGTACCAGAAGAGCCCTGTGAGAAGGCTCACAGGGACTCTTTTTTGGGGGGAGAGCCCCCGTGGACAAAAAATTAATTTGAGCCCTGATTGTAACTAATATTTGTTAATTTTGTTGTTGTTGGTCTCTTCCATTCATTCATTACAGTGTTATCAGTTACGAATAAGAACAGTATAGTTGAGACATGAACATACCACTTTAAAAAACCTCATGTTTCCTCTTTTTTTTAAATCAGGAACACCATCTCCACCATTACCTGAGGTACAGGTGACCTTTGTGACCCTCTTCACGGATCACATCAACGTCTCCATGGACTTTGAACTCATCCTGTTCCTCCATGACATGGTCCTGGCCTATATCAATTATAAGCAGAAAGGTAAGACCTAGGCCATTTTCTTTTCTTTTTTTATATCAATAACGAGTGACGATAACTTATAAGCTACTAAAATTGTGCCATTTGATTGGCTGAGAGCAAAAATTAAACAGGGACTTTGAACTCATCGTGTTCCTCCATGACATGGTCCTGGCCTATATCAATTATAAGCAGAAAGGTAAGAACTGGTCCTTTTTTTATTGTAGTTCCCCCAATTAAGAGTGATGATAACTGTTATTTAGCTACTGAAATTGTGCCATTTAATTGGCTGAGAGCAAAAATTAAACGGGACCCAGGAACGTTTTTGGTGCAGTGGTTCAGAAAGAGGGTAGGAATGAGAGATGCCTGTAGATGTGGGTAGGTAGGGAGGGATTGAGAGAGGAAGTGAGAGAGAGAGAGTGAAAGAAAGAGGGGGTAGGGGAGAGGGATACAGCTTGAGATAAAAGAGAGGGAGATGGTGACAGAAAAGAGAAAGAGGAGAGAGTGTGGAAGAGTAGGAGAAAGAGAGAAGGAGAGAGCAGGGGCGAGGAAGGGAGGGAATAAATAAGAGATAGAAAAAAGAGACAAAAGGGACAGGTAGGGAGATAAGAGAGAGAGCACTTTTGCAGTGCATGTACATGTACAGTGGATATAGAGGTTCACTGTATGAGAATAGAATATTAAATTATTAGTAGAAGTATCACTGATCATGTACTGAATGAGAACCCTCTTTCTATAGAACTGTTAGGAATAGCAAAATGTCAACAAATCTCCAAAAAAAATTCCAACCTCCTAAAAATATGACGGTAGTATAAATATGCATATGGAGTGAGGGTTTATTAGATATATTGACCATCAACAGATGTGACTCTCTACATATTGACATAAGTTACAGTGTACTGACAAACCAGATTTCCTCATATTTATTTCGCGCTTATCACTCCACTTTTACATATATTACTACCGGTAGCAAAACGGTGTAAACTGAAATCAGAACATTTATAATCTGTTAAAGTACAATAAGTCTTAGTAGCCTGTATTGCCGCACAAATTGTTTTCTCTCCTGGAGAGAGCATCCTAGATTGGGAAATCAACATTTTTCATTATTTTTTGTGTATTAGTGTGGGAGAAAACCTGTAAATTTAAAGTTCAGTTTATGTCAATTTAAGAGCCTCATAACATATTTTGGAGCTAATTTTCAATTTACATGTATTCCGTATCAAGTGATCATCTTGATGTGCCGTTCTATCTTGTCACATGTCTTTTTAAGCTTTAGAAGATTGAATTCTTATTTTCATTTTATCTGCAAGGCTCCCGCTCAGTAATGAGATGAACATGATAGTCTTAAAGGAAAATGAAACCCAACAAACAGTAGCTCGAAATCTTATTTAACATTGTCAGCAAGTTTTTAAAAATCTTGAAATTACTCCTATATGTTTTTTCTCCATAAAATCCTTTATTTAATTTATTTTTTTTTTTACATACCCCACGTCAAACAACTGCCCTTGTATGTTTATTTAATCAGA
This sequence comes from Strongylocentrotus droebachiensis, assembly GCA_035222895.1. Taxonomy (NCBI): domain Eukaryota; kingdom Metazoa; phylum Echinodermata; class Echinoidea; order Camarodonta; family Strongylocentrotidae; genus Strongylocentrotus; species Strongylocentrotus droebachiensis. The sequence goes on from JAVYIG010002744.1 coordinate 161,289, forward strand.
AATTCAGTAGAAAACTGATTTTAAAACATACTTGAAAATATACTTGAAGAGAAAAATATTCTCAAAAAAATGAAATGCCAATATACCAAAATAACAACAGAAAAATACCTGCTGGTATGGAAAAAAACAGCATGAAGAATGGACATTTCTGCATTGGAAGTGTGTCGCGCGTGGTTGTAAGTTTTGTTTAACGAATTCCTTTTTTTTGCTTGAAATTCCTTTTTTTTTGCCATCATGGTTCCTTTTTTGGGTCGCACAAGGTTGGCAGCTCTGCCTGCATCTCAATCAGTTGATTTCTCTTTGCAGTTCTGTGACTGCATGTGTATGTCTTTGTCACTCTTTTAAATAATTGATAGACCTTTGTCTGACTAAGGAACAACTTATATAAATGTTGCTGAACAAAAGACTCTGCTCAACTGTTTCAAACAGCTGAACCAAATATCTTGTCACAATATCTGATGAAAGAATATTGATTCATGTGGTTGCATTACTAAAATGGTCTATTATTAGGAAGTAATTATTGTAACTGCATTTTGTAGGTGAGTGTCCTACATTGTAGCTAAACTACATGTCAGTTGGTATCTCATAAGCTGTACTACTCTGACATCACTTTTTTAATCAAAGTGGCCAAAATGGACTGCCATGGGGAAATGGCTAGCAAGGAAGCTGTAAACAATAAATTGTTTTCATTGCTTATTAAACAAATAAAGGTAATTTTAAGATTTAAAAAATGAAATAAAACTGACTTACAATTTTGAATAAGATTATCAGCTCATGTTAGTTTGGTTTCATTCTCCTTTAAGTGTATCTGCAGGTACATGTACATACATGTATACATGTACATACATGTATACATGTACATACATGTATACATGTACCTTCCTTTTGAACAAAATAATATTTTGAAATATAATATGGATATCAGTTTTTATGAAAGTCTGGAGGCAAATCTAAATTACAGTATGCATGTAATATTGTTTTGGATTGTCTTATGTTTTAAACAACAGGAACCTACAAAAACAATGTTTTCCAGAAGGTTCCTGTTTCATAATTTTGAACTTACTTTGTAAACTATGTTCTTTATTGTGCAAACAATTGTTATATGAAATGAAATAAAATCGATCCATCAACAATCAATCAAACATGTATATGGTTAAGGAGGGTAGTGTTAGAAATGTACAAGTATTTCCACTCTACCATTTTCATGAATTATTTGATACTACGGAGAAGTTTACCTGTATCAAAATAATTGTCAACATGACATCTTGAATATGGTATTTTCTCATATCTCTCTTCTTCATTGTTCACAGTGTGAAACGTTCTATAGAATAATGCAAGAAAACATTTGATTATGAATCCATAGTAAATAGTGTATATGATGAAGAAAGAAATCAATCAGGCTGGGTCTAAATGAAGAGGATGCTTGAGACGAGAAGAAGTGGAGGTAGGGAGTGTCATCATGGCGCGAAAGTCAGTTACATCTTGTAAGAGGGAAGATGCTGACATTAATAAATGATGATGATGACGCATGCATGTACCAAATTTTGTTCACTAAACCTTTTTTTCTGCTTTTCATCTGACGATTGAAAGATAATCCGTGAATGTACCTGTGGTTCTACTTCTCCTTACTGAATACTGTAAACGCTATTAATTTTGCGTGATCAAATTTTCGCACTGAGCAACCCCAAAACATATTCACTGGTTCTTAATTTTGTGTTGCATGCAATTTAGCCCATTCAAAACACACATATTAAAGAAGTCATGCTTATATTTTCGCTAGTTATAAAATTTGCGCTTGCCGATCTTAGCGCGAGATCTGCAAATATTAATGTACCTAAAATATTTCTACTTTTACAGTATTGGATACTTTTACTATAGATGCCTACAGGGATGCTTGTTGTAAAGTCCTATATGTATGTGTATTTATGAAACATTGGGTGTTAGAATGAATACACTATAGTTCAAGTCCCATCATTGTGGCAGCTCCGAGAGCAGCTAGAGGTTTGAACTTCAAATATGAGCTGCAAATTTGATGAACTCTTCTTTGATATTGGAATTGGCGTTTGTCTAAAAACAGGTTCATTCATTAATCATCAATAATGTTTTCCTATGTGCGCATACAGTAATGGCACCGATGAAACCGATGGTTTTGAATCCGTCCGCCCACTCCCAACTTCCGTCCTCCACCGAGAAGAAACTAGCCTCACTGAAGTCGGCAACCTTGCAGTCTACCTCCTCATCTCAGCGCCCACCGGCGTCCACACTCTCATCATCCTCCTCGTCACCCTCCCCTTCATCGACGACATCGCCTGCCTCGGTGGGTGTGGTGGAAGGGAAGAAGAGGAAGGAGGAGAAGAAAGGAGGGCAAGGGAATGTGGCCAAGACTGGAAATGGAGACTGCCGTCTCTTTGTGTGTGCCACATGGCAGCTGGAACCAACCATAAGGTCAGTAAAAATTGCTCTCTGTCGCTTAAATGTGAATGTTTTGAAGTCAGATGGGAAAGGACTAAGAAATAGGTATAGAGGGCTGGTAGCACTGAAAACGATATAGATTAAATTTGTCTATGTAGTAAAAGTATTCAATATCAATGTTGCTTACTCAATCATTCCAGCTATTAAGATTGTCTTGATTTGATTGTGAAAGCAGAGTCAAAGTGTTTATATATTTGACACTGAATGTAGGGAAAACTCATCCCTGGTATTTTTTTTAAAAGAGGAAAAGACTAGTGTTGATATTCAAGAATTCTTTTTGTACCTTGGCATGAATAATTCTATAATTTTGTGAACCATGAAAGATGAATTATCTCAAGGAAATAATTCCATACCATGTTTACCACACCTGGGGAGTGTTTCACAATGACCAAGATCGACTTTAAGTTGGACTTAACTATGGCAGGCCGTTTATGCCACTGTTTGCTCTCACCTTTTATGATCTTTAGATAATATTTTTTCCTCAAATAATGAATTATCAAAAAAAGTAAATTCTATACATTTGTGACCATGAATTGTACGTCCTTTGAGAGACCAATGCCAGTAAATGGTGAGAGCAAACAGTGGTATGAACGGCGTGCCATAGTTAAATCCAACTTAAAGTTGATCTTAGTTTTTGTGAAACACTCCCCTGGAATACTGCTTTATAAAAACCTGTGTACTGATTTTCAACATGGCCCTACAAAAGTTGAGTATCCATTAAGGCTTGTTCAGATATGGCGAGGTAAATCACCCCCCAAAAAAACATTATTTTTTTCCCAAAATATATGGCAACTGCGTGCTACGAAGGACTTGTGCATGTTCACTGAGCTCTGTGTTGTCAATTCAGTAATGCGAGGCATATTGCACTTCATGCCATCATTAAAAAAATGACACAGTTTTTGCCACGTCTTATCTGAAAGAGCCTGTAAAGATCTAGTGACGTCATAGATGATGGTGGAGCAGAATTACAAATGTGGAAAAAATATGTGGAGAATGAAAGAAAGGAAGGGGATGTGATTGTCTTTTAGAAATCTTTTAGAAGGTAAGAAATTGAGATACAGATTTTGTTTAAAGAAGAAAGAGTAATAAAAGATATTAATAAGTAAAGAGACAGTGGATAGTCTTACATACGATGTATACACATCTATTATACATGAACATCTTAATGCTTTGAAAGCAAAAGTGAAGGGAGCTATGGCATTTCTTCCATTGATGCTGAGAGATTTATTCTCCTGGGGGGTGTTTCACAAAACTTGTCATCAGTGACAAATGACAGTTGTTGTTATGAGCTACTGAAATCCTTGCTACTGATCGGTTATCAACAGATTTGTCACTGATATTGTCATTTGTCATTGAATAAAGGCTCTGTGAAGCACCCTCCTGTAGTGTAATAAAAATATACAGAAATCAACATCATCAGGCACTTATGTAAGTTTTACTTTAATATTCATCGTCAGTATGGGATGTGCATAATGACCTAGTATGATTTAAAGGCAGGGTATTTTTCTGATACTACTTCAGATTTATTAAGTATACCGCCATCTGCTGCCCACTATGTCCCGATGTGTTGACAGCCATGTCCCACAATGCATCATCAACTGCATGACTCGCCTGTGATGGTGCTTGAGTACAGGAATCAGAAATCGCTCTATGTAGGCCAAAAGATGGCACAATTCTCGCTACCCCAAATAGCGATTCTGCCGAGATCCGGGGAAAATCCTGAAAACGCGCATTGCATTATGGGATAGCTTTTCGACATTACAGCTTCCTGTGCAGGCGCTATATTACTAGGCGCGATAGCGTATGCACCAAATATGTCGTCTGCTCGGTCTTTTTTTTTTTCCGCAAATATTTCAACGTTTATTTGAACATTTCATTCGTTTTTTTTTGCGTCTTTTGACATCAGTGACGATGGTTTTCTTTTGTGAGGCTGCACAGTGCTGGGCTCATGATTCCAAGCGTAAGAACCCTGAAAAATGGGGATGGATGAAGGCCGTGACTTGGGATGGGACTCTATACCGGAAGTTGTAGTGACGACCCGAGAGAGTGAAAATTACCTCGTCTCGCGAATTTCGAGATTTTCGTACCTATTTAGGGTAGCGAGAATTGAAAACACAGCAGTGGTAGTGATGTTCGTAAACTACACTGCCTTTAAACTGCTTTATACACTGCAGCAGTCATGAATAAAGCAATTATATTCTGGTGTACACATGGGTATTATTGAAAATTGTATTGAAAACAGATGGAAAAAATAATTTCACATGAGGTCAATGCTCTCCGTCTATATATTATGTATTCTCTCTCTCTCTCTCTCTCTCATGTTAACGCTCTAATATCTAATCATTTTTTGATCAGTCTCATCTGTTTTCCTAGTATCTTGTGTAGTATTACTGCGCTATATCAATAAGCAAGGAGAAGTCTGTTCTGGGTTTAATCTTTAATGATATTTCTACCGGATGCATATCATCCTAGAAAAGAAGATATTCAGTTGTAAGTGAATTCAGATTATGCTAATCAGGTGTGGCTACTATCGCTGATGAGAGTAAGAAAATGTAATAGGAAAGATAATGAATTTTAGAGGGGCTTGGTAATCCACCTGCCTGTAGCTTGTGAATAATTGCAAACAGTAAGTTTTAAAGAGAGCTTTATCCATCGGCTGATGCGGGATGCATTAGAAGCTTTTTAGGGGATTAAGGGTAAGGTTTTGATGTACTTGTTGTCTTTTAGATATATCCAAGTATCCAAAGTTTGTCATATTTTCCGAGCCAATCTCTCTCTCTCTCTCTCTCACACACTATTTTCATCCCTCACTATCTCTATCTCTCTCATACACACATTTTTCTCTCCATCTCTCATTTTCTATCTATCTCTTTCCCTCTCTCTCTTTTTCTCTCTTTCCGTTTCTCATTCCGTTTCTCATTCCTATGTATTTCTTCCTCTCATTTTTTCTTTCAATCTCGTTGTACATGACTGTATATCTTCCTCGTTATTATCTCTATTCTCTTTACATGCGTCTTTCCTCTCTTTCTGTTTCTACCTCTTTTTTTCTCCCATGTATCTTCCTATATTGCCTCCCACTTTGTCTCCCATTGTACATACTTTACTGTATGTTCCCTTTTCTTTTCATCCCCCCCCCTCCCTCCCCCTCCCTCCCCCCCCCCCCCACCCTCTCTCCCTCTCTCTCTCTCTCTCTCTCTTTGTCTGTCTGTCTGTCTCTCTGTCTCTCATTTCTGGTTTCTATATATTCCACCCATCTTACTTCTTCCTCCCTTTCTCTATACCTCCATATACATGTATTGCTTATTATTTATTACCCCGCTGCTCTTCTCATTCCCTTCCTCAGACAATTAGAGGCGATTTGCAATTTGCGGTATACAAATATCTTGCATTATTATTATTATACATCCCCTTGTGTTATTATCATCCCTCTCTGTCACTTTGCTTTGTTCTCTTTCCACATCAATCTATCCCCTGCCACTTTTATATAACTCCTATCTCTTTTTTTGTTACCCTATTGTGTTTCAGTTCTCCCTTTATCTATACACTGCATATGTGTGCTTGCAAACCAAAGAAAATGCAGAGAGAATTCTAAAGAACATGAATTTTAGATAATTACAGCTACATACATTGTATTTCTTTTTTATTTGTGCATTTTACTAATGGAAGTGAGTTATGCAAGATGAGAACAGAACTACATGCTGACATTTGAATTAATATGCTGTCTTAAAGGTACTATGTCCCTTTTGCAGCCAACCTCAAATTCTGTAGAACTTTGCAGGAATTATGAATATGTCATGTATGTCCTATCTGTGAAATTTAAACATTAGCAGTGTCCTAATATTCAAATTATGCAAGGAAACCCGTTTACTTGCTAGACTTCACTGTCAGACACTATTGTCAGTATTGAGTGAGTGACTGGTTTTTTTCTTCTTTGGTAATAACATACATAAAATGAGCTGTAAAGGATTTGTCTACATCAATATTTATTCTTGGGAACCTACAAAAACAAGCTATGCTTTCCAGTAGGTTCCTGTTTCATTTCATAATTTTGATCTTACTTTGTCAACTATGTTCTTTATTGTGCAAACAATTGTTGTATGAAATGAAAAATAAATTAATTAATCAATCAATCAATCAATAACCTACTGCTTGTAATGGCCAAAATTAAACTGATTGAATCTTTGCGCAGCATAAAACTAATACGACCATGCGGTACAATGGTCTGAAAATCAAGACAATTGATTATTGGCTCTATAGCTCCTAAGTCGATTTGGCTACTAATAGTCGTTATTTTCCCACTTAAAGACATTTTCAAGCCCCCCTTTTTTAAGGAGAGTTCTAAATTAGTATTATCTTTCAAATGCCATTGGAATTTAACCTTTTCATTTTTTGGGGCCTGCAAATGGGACATAGTACCTTTAAGATGCATGAAAAGAAATTTAAGTTACATACAATGCAAATTTCAGCCATTATCCTTCCTTCTTGAAATTGTTTACAATTTATTAAACCAAGGCAATTAAATTACGGTAATTGCAAAAGAATCCCAGCTAAGTGCCTTTATTTCTTTATTTTTGCAATAAAAAGATCTTGTGACGCAGGCTTCTATAAAATGGAATCATAAAGGAAAAAAAAATTCTGGAAAGCCTGGAAGATATATAGCCTGCAACTATTATTCTTTGCTTTTTATTGAAAAGTCACTAAAATTGTGGAGCTGTCAAGCCATAAGTGACAAATATATGCCATTATTGTATTTTTGTTGTTGTGCTGATTTATGCTATTCACCCTAACCCCATCACTCTCCACACTTGTTTTCTTTTTCTTCTCTCTCTTCTATTATGATATGTTTTTTTATTTGTCTTATACATTTGCATCAAATTATGTGTTGTGTTGTTTCTTAAAATGTCTACTTAAAGGTAATACAAAGTTTTGGTATGGGGTCATGAATTTGTTTCAAATGAACATATTGGAAGCATATGCGATCCTACAATATTCAGTGATCATTGTCGCGGTTGGATCCAAGTCATGCATCACAGTGTTAAAGCCCCACTGCACTACGTATAGCTACTAACAATGCCTAATTAGTGCCTGTTGGTCCTCCATGATCCCCTTTTTCTTATGTTAATTTAGAGCTGATTTGATGAGATAACCACCTGTCAGTGACTTTGCAGGGAGGTCTAATCCCCCCTGACCAAACTAGTGCAGATGGCCTTTAAATCTTTACCATCGTTGTTTTGATCTCATTCGTAGGTTGCTGTCGTGGGGCGGGAAGCAGATTGAGCCTGTCGGGGTGGACTACATCCTCCAGAAGTTGGGATTCCATCACGCTCGCACCACCATTCCAAAGTGGATCCAGAGGGGTGCCATGGACCCAGCTGACAAGCTCCTATCGCTTCTGGCCAAGAACCTCCTCATGATCATCATGGAAAGGGAGAAGAGCGATGCAGAGAAGCAACGCAAGGACAAGGCTCTTCCTCTTGCAAAGGCATCTTCAAAGCAGGGTTTCCCAGGACCTTGATGTTCCCCGCTGACAAGCTCCTATCACTCCTGGGAACCTCCTCATGATCATCATGGAGAGGGAGAAGAGCGATGCAGAGAAGCGACAAAAGGACAAGGTCCTTCCTGCAAAGGCATCTACAAAGCAGGGTTTCCCAGGACCTTGATGTTCCCCGCATCGCTCCTGAGAACCTCCTCATGATCATCATGGAAAGGGAGAAGAGGGATGCAGAGAAGCAACAAAAGGACAAGGTCCTTCCTGCAAAGGCATCTACAAAGCAGGGTTTCCCAGGACCTTGATGTCCCCCGCTGACAAGCTCCTATTGCTCCTGAGAACCTCCACATGATGATTCTGGAAAGGGAAGACAGTGATGTACAGAAGCAACACAAGGACAAGACCCTGCCTGCAAAGACATCCTCAACAGAGGGTGTCCTTAGAGTTTAGCTTCCTTGCTGATGATCTTTTGGCCAAGTACATGTACATCTTTAAATGGAAAGGGCATAGATTCATGGAAAACTTTGAGCTCATAATCCAAAGACATCTTTGAAGCAGGGCCCTCCAGGAACTTGGGATTTCCTGATGACTTATTTCTACTGCTTCTTTCTAAGAACATCCTCAATGGTCTTGGAAAACGTGTCCATAACTACAGAGAAGCAATAGAGAGACAAGCAAGACGGGAGTAGCTCTTTCCTCAAAGACATCTTCTAAAGCATCAGGGCCCTGTTTCATAAAACTTGTAATCAGTGACAAATGACAGTTCTTGTTATAAGCTACTGAAACCCTTGCTTTTGATTGGTTATCAGCAGATTTGTCACTGATATTTGTCATTTGTCATTTAAAAAATGCTTTGTGAAACACCCTCCAGGATGTTCCCTGCTGACACACTTCCGCTGCCTGTCATCTCATGATCATGATCAAGGTGAAGATAGATGCAGAGGAAATGAAAGAAGACCTAGGACATTCCTCCCTCCTTGTAAGGGCCCCTCCGCAGAGAAGGTTTTTCTGGATGAAAGCAAGAGGTGAAGTGGGCAGGCATCCCCACATGTACAGTCAAACCTGCTTTAGTGACCACCTGTCTACAACAAGCAGATTTCTTGTTTCCCTTGAAAATGGTTTCTCACTTAAACATGTACTAAAGGAACCTGTCTACAAAGACCACTTTTTGTGTTTCCCTTGGGCGGTTGCTGTAGACAGGTTTGACTGTATTTGTTTAATCCTTAATTGCTATCTCAGTCAATCCTAAGAGGAGTGTGTAAATAATTAAAACTACTCTGTAAGTACAAGTACAAACACCTTGCATTGTGTAAACCTCACATATTAGTTTGTCCTTCATCAGACTTTCCATTCTTTCATTTCCATGACTTTCTTTGAGAAATAATTTTAAACACAAATATGTTTTTCTTTGATGGGGATGTGTTAGAAGAAAAGTAGACTCCTCTGAATCAAGCTACATTTCTGGCAATTTTTATTCTTTCAAGTGAACGTGTATTTCAGAAAGTGGCATATTGACATTGAAGAGTGTAATAAGTTTCATTTCATATAAAAAAGCTTGTATGTTGTGACCTAACCGAGGATGTTTGTGCGAGAAGCTGTGCAGGTTTAAATGAAAATTTCTAATCCTTGAGAAATTGAGGAGAGTTTGATATTTTTTTATGATTTCATATTGTCATCCATTCCTGTACATATATTTGTACCTGTAAGTTAAGACAAATAACAGTATCAAATGCATAGATTTGTTAGCAGTTTCTTTGTGTGTGTTAAATTCAAAGAAGTATTCTTCTTTTTTGTTCATATCTGTACTTACTTTTACTAGATTGAATGTTGTTATATTATATTATACAGTATTTTTTAAATGTGTATAGAACTTGTAGATAAACTTTACTTTGATTCTTGGACATTCACGTGTAAAATACTATTACATATGAAAACAATTAAGAAAATTAAAGAAAACTGAATAGACATACATTTGTTGTATTGATAGCATTGCTATGAGAATGTATGCTGTCCAAAGTTTACATATCATGTTTTTATAGAATTTGCACAAGAAGTGCAAATATGCTACTATTGTGTGTTGTGTATAAATATATGAATGGTTCAGAGATCTACTAAAAAAGTGTATTGTTTCCTGATTATCACGAAGGTACAAATAGAAAACCATCTGTTAATAGACATTGGCGCCACATTTATGCATCAATACATGTACATGTGCTGCTCATAATACATTGTAAATATGTACAATTGTCTAACAAAGTTATTTGTGTGCCAAGCTGTTCTACTGGTCGTGTTACTCACATGAGTGTCATTGCAGTAGGTGTTCTTAATATTTTTAGTTTCACATTTACAGGCAGCTTCATGTCAGAGAAATTCTTGAAAGGTCGCCTTGAAAGGTCACACAGGAGTATGTTTGCTCATTTGCTTTGGGTATGCTTTTGTTTGAGGAAATGATTCAGGAACAATTACTTTTTAATGATTCTTCACGCAACTAATTTTTTAAATATATATATGATTTTAACCTCTCAACTGTGTGAAGACTGTATAAATAATAGGACCGTTTGGACATGCATGTACTCCAATGAATGGAAAAAGTTGTATTATTACTTGTTAATGAAGGTCACAATTATAGCTAGTGGCCAGACTGGCCACAAATCATTTTCCATTATGTCCTAATCACTGACTGAAATGAGTTGAATATTGTAAATGTCCATGTTATTTTTTACTATATGTATGAATGAAACACTGTTCAGGGCCCTATTTCAAAAAACTTGTTATTAAAAAAAAATGCTAAAATTCTATGACAAATCTCCTCTCAAATGCCACTATTTTAGTAGCTGAAGTTAAAACAGTTATTGTGACTTGTAATTTGTAACAAGTTTGATGAAACACAAAGCCTTTTTTTCAATGACAAATGACAAAAATCAGTGACAAATCTGTTGATAACCAATCAGAAGAAAGGATTTCAGTAGCTTATAACAAAAGCTGTCATTTGTCACTGATGACAGGTTTTGTGAAACGCCCCCCAGATCTTGCGCTTCTATTGAAAATGTTGCACACATTTTTGAAAAATCACCTGGTTGAATCAGATGTAAGTAGTACATGTGAGAGGTATCTAATGGTTATATATTTTGATAGATGATGCATCTACATGTACAGGATTTTTGCATTCAACCCATGCCAAGTTTGTAAAAAATCTTTCTGACCATAAGCACCATTGCACTCAATATATATATGAATAAGTGTTTTTCTATGTATATTTTTGTAATTAATAAAATGTTGTTAAACCTGTGTATTCCAAAGTTTATTGGTGAAGAGATAAAAGATTCTGTAGATTATTTCAATAGATCATTTTAATGGTCCAAGCACTTATTATGAAAGTTTCAATTGTGTAGAAAAAGTTGTAAAAAATGAACAGTATACAGTTGGACACAGAATTGTACTTACATCTAATGAGGTATAGTTTGTAGGTTAATATTCAAGGATTCTATTTTGATTATCATATGCACGGTCCATTAGCTGAAATGAATCTTAACTTTTTGGCAAAAGTTCAAACTTGGCCCATAGTTATGACAAAATACAAAGCACCTGTGAACGATATCGTATATTTATCTAAGTTCTGGTTTTCTGTTTCTGAATTAACACCAGATTTTCTATTTTTAGTAGATGTCTAAGAGGACTGATTGATGTACAGTAAACTTTTGTTTGGGCTTCCACTTTTCAGATTTTGGATCGAAGACAGAAGCACAAAAATTAAATGCAGATGAGAGGTTGTTTCATTGTTTTTATTCACTGCAAATTATATAAACATGATTCTCAAGAAAAAGTTCTTTCTGTAAAAGCAAAACATAATACAACAATTCCTCAGACAAAGAGATGTAAAGTTTTGAGAGTGTCATTTGAAAGTTTTGTTTCCTTATGAATTCCTTTAGGAATAATCATATTCTATAAAATGTAATACATTTGTGAACTAGATGAGCAAATCATTAAACTTTGAGTTGCTGTATTTACAATTACATTTTCATTTACAGGTCATGTATATTTTCTTAAGTACCATGTACTGTAGTATATATTTACTTCTTATTGTTTTACTTCTAAATTGTGTTATCAGTGCACATCAGTAAGATTTAAAATAGAGTGTTATTTATATTGGAAAATATTATCATCAATCAATCAATTTATTCTCAGTTAAGAAATTGGCAACATATTACATGTATTTCTATTAAGAATATTTTTAATGTAGATGTTTGTGTATTTCCTGAAATCTTATTTCCTGAAATCTTATTTTGAAATCTCTTTAAAACAGTTTGTGGTAATTTGAAATTAGTGGATGCTTTCTTCCCAAGTGGATAACTGGGGACGTAACTATATATACAATTCATCCCTTTCCCTTACAAGTTGTCCCTATGTCAGGCATGCAGTGGACAAGCTTTGTAGGTTTGTCAAAAGGAACCATTAAGAAAGCATACCATTGACAAACAGATTTGTGAAATGGAAATGAACTGCAGTCCAATTACCAATACATGTTTGTGCTATGTACCACAAGTCCTGGACAATCATTGGGATATGTTAAGAGAAAACTATTGTGAAAGAGGAAGGCATAAATTCAAAAATCCTGCTGGCTATGGACATTAGCCCTTTTATATTACATGTATCTCAAATTTGCGATAGATCTTATGACATGAATGAGAGTTACTACAATGGATAAGTGAACTATTTGCTAGCACTGGACATTACCTCATCTGAGTGTATTTCTTTCTTACCATATAGAGTATTTAACCAGTCATTGTTATCGCACATTGATGTAGTTCAATAGACTACCATTGATGATGTTAAAGCTGTCACCAATAGACCCAAATTAAAAAAATGTATGCAAATTTATACACATTTACCTTCCAAAGAGCTATCGCACTCTCCTCACTTACCTCACTAGCCATGTGTTAATATATTTGAATAGACCGTTTTACTAATATATTCAAATGTTATGCATGCTATTTAAAGAAAGGTTCTTGGAAATCCAAAAGCTTTTGAGGCTTGCCCGACATAACAAGTAATGTATGCAGACTGGTTACGTGTGAATGAAATCATTTGTAACAAGGCACTGCATGAACTAATGTGTATGCATTACACTTCATTACATTAAGAGAAAATTACCTATAACTCATATTTTGCTAATTTCACCAGCGGTGATTTATTTTATTTGGCCTATGATTAGAGGTCATTGACCTGTTCCTATAATATGTAGACCAACAGCATCAACATCGGTCATCATCGTATACCATTAAAGTACAACAAAAATGAGCAATATGTATTTCCAGGAAGAAAACGTTCATCACCGTCATGTTTGTGTTCCTTATCGTTTCCTTTATTCTTGATTAAAGGTCATCTCCCCCACTATTGTTTTCTTGTAGCATTATGTTGTATTCATTTTCATATCAGCATTTTTACATCTTAGAGCTGCAGATATTTATTCTATATCAGTTTTATCAACCATGTAATGGCATCAATTTTGAGGGGAAAATGTGAAGATCATTTATTGTGTTCATCAACAGTAGCATAACTTACATTTGATTTGATCAGTACAAGTTTAGACTGTTGAATTGATTGAAATATTTAATCATCAACCTCTATGGCATTGGATTATAATGTACATATGTATTTATGTATTTAGAATATCTATTGTAAAAGCGTTATTCTGTAACTTCTATGTAAACAGAACTTGACTGTCATGTTGCAAGATACTGTTCGTATTGTGTGCAATAAAACATGAACTCCTACTTTTTGATATGTTAAAAACCAATCAGAATCTTGACTTATCTGTGTTTGATGCTGCTTGTAAGTGTCAGCTTGCATGGTGATGTAGATATACAGTAGGCTTGCGGGTGCACCATGTGAGAGAGAGAGGGAGGATTGAGGAGTCCTGAAAAGGGCTCTGACTCGGTAATTCAAGACTATACCAACAGTCCTTTTCAGGACTAACAAACCCTCAAGAAAGATTACCGAGTCAGAGCCCTTTTCAGGACTCCTCAATCCTCCCTCTCTCTCTCTCACATGGTGCACCCGCAAGCCTACTATTTATCTGTGCTTCTGTATCGGGGTGATTCCATGCAAGATGCCCTGTACAATACATATCTTTATTCCACCTATATCTTCCACAAATGAAAACTCTATTAGTATGACCATTGAATAACAGTGCTTTACGGTATCAGTCTTACATGTTTCATACATGAATGATATTATATGGAAATGTGTCGCATGGGATATATTGCATGGAATCGCCTATCAAATCTCTTTATATTATAGCAACAGCCTTAGGTAAGACTTGGAAATGTAATTATTTCTTCATAGATTATATCTACTGAGTGAGAAGCAGATAGGTTTTTAAGATCATTTTGACATTTATTGCGAGGGAAAGAATTACACAAGAAGAGTGCTAGTAGATCTTTTGAGTGTCGGTAGCCCTAAGGCTATTACTTATCAGATTCATATACCACTCCATTCAAAAGCATTGCTGGCCTCTTAAATATGATAATGTGCTGATTTTTTAAAGTTAAAGATTACTTAAAAGAACTATAATAAATCCGAGATCTGCAATGTACGGTAGGCTTATCTTATCAATATTTTGATACTTCAAAAATCAGATAATTCTCTTCTCTTACTATCTCAACTTTTTTTCTTCTTCATTCCACCTTCTACATTCTTTGTATATCCATCTATAACTCTATCTTTATATCTATCTTAATAGCTGTGTAACTATTTATCTGTATCTACCTGTCTATGTTGATATGTGTGTATATATATATATATGTGTGTGTGTGTATCTATATGTCTATCTACATGTAGCTATCTCTCGGTCTCTCTACGAATATATATCCACTTCTCTTCTCACAGGAACATCCAATCTTAGTATCAAAATCTCCCCGGGATAGCTCCACTTTTTTATCTTAATAAAATTGAAATTTATTTATTTCTGCCACACCTACTACAATATGAAATATGTGTTATAGAAATATTCTGAATAAGACATTGAAACAGATAAGACCGAGAACTGCTCTTTCGAGAGGATTCAATTTCAATTTCTAAGGATTAGTTATAAATGTTTTTAATGAATTTCGAAATCCCAGCAAGAAGATGTGGAGAATTATATTAATAATTTTTTTTTGTAATTATGTTTTCGGCTAAATCTTTTGTTGTTAAACATACTATGTAAAAAGTTAAGCCCCTGAAATAACTAAAAGTTTAGAAATAAGATGTTTAAATATTCATACGGGAAATGGATTTCCTTGCGGCCTAGTAAAAAATGATTAATTTTACATATTATAGTCGAGTTAGAGAATAGATTTGTATTTGCTTGTTCTTGATTTTTTTTTCTTCAATTTCAATCTTTCTTCTTTCCTATAACTGTTGCAGTTGTCACTTAAATGCCATTTAAAGGACAAATGAAAGCAACGGAAAATGATTACTGTCTTTGTGAGAGAAAAAATCCCCCGCCTTAAACGATGTTTTAAGTGAGATGTTATTCAGTTGTGTTGTCTGGTACGGGAGGTGTAGGAAGAAAGACTTTAGCAAACTCCAGAGAATCACAAAACAAGCAGGGAAGATCACGAGTGAAATTCAAAATTTGAATGAAGCATGCGAATCCAAATAATTCTAGAAGCAAAACAAATTATGAAAAACGAAAATCATCCACTCTTTCAATACTAGCCTATGTGTTTATGCGTTCTGGTAAACGACTTCGTTCAATGAACTGTCGAACTCAACGTTTTCTAAATTCCTTCGTTCCTTTCTCTATCCGCAAAGACAATCAAAATTAATGCTACCTGAATTTACTTTCTTCTTAATATCTGTAATGTTATTTTTGTAACCTTTCCGGGCCATCCCGTTCACTCGAACACTTAAAATAATTCACTTATTTTGTTTATAATAACGTAAGAAAACTTTTGTACAGCAATTTTTTAAAGAATTTCTATGTCAAAGTATATGATATAATTATTACGTATGTAAACTTATTTTGATTCTTTGTACGTTTGTAAAATGTGAGCAAAACAAATTTCCAATATTGGACAATAAATTGAGATTGAAAAATTGAAATTGAAATGTACATCATATTTTTCAGAATTAACGTAGGATCCTAACGTACAATGCATATCGTCCTAAAGTGTATTGGTCTATAACGACTTAAATGTTGTTTTCCTTTGTTTTGTTCTGTTTAAGGTAGTAAACATTGGTCTATTCAGTAAAGCGTCAATGTACCCGTAGTTTCGATGATTTACGAACTATGGTTCAACATGGAAAACAATATGATTAGATGATAATATTGTCTATTATATTCCACATACTAAGAATCTTGCTCTACGATTGGTCAAAAGTAAATCACGTGATGAAAGGTAGTTCGCCCATCATTGATGGGAGAAGAAAAGTTCGTTACACTGCAACGCACTTTCACTTAAGATAGTAGTACTATCTACAGTGCAACGCACTTAATGTATACGTTGCGTCTACTTGGAAGCGATATGTGATGTGATATGAAATATCTATTGTATTTTCCGATAACAAGTTAAACCACGTCACAATACTTGCAATTTACAGCAATGTGAAAACGTTAAAGAGAGTAATCGTGACATACAGAAGAAACAAAAATGGGAGAATGGAACCAGAAAATAGCGCAAGTGGGTGTCAGGTCATGTCCTACGTTTGAAAATTCGTTTGACTATCAAATATTATCACTGTCGCATCACTTATCACTATCACTGCCACTATTACTAACACTGCCATTATTACTATTACTATCGCTTGGCCTTGAGGAAAAACAGCATTAATGCTCATGAGGCTTCCATGAGTAAATAAAATTATTACTATTATTGTTGTTAATATAATCATTATTATTATTATTATCATTATTATAATTAATGTTTATTATTATTATTATTATTACTGTCATTATCACTTTAACTATCACCGGCACCATCACTATAATTATGACTGTATGGCTACCACATATTAGCATTGACGGAGTCTAAATTCTAAAACTTCAACCACTGATAAAATTAACCTGTCATAATTACGAATTTCTCATGCTTTTCCAAATATCAGGCAAACGATTCCAACGAAGAATGGCATTGTCAGAGCAAAAGCCTTTCTCCGTGTAAGGCCATTTTTTAGAGTCCAAGGCTGACCAGGCGAATTCCATTTCCTCTGGGGTCAAATCATAAGCGAAGTAACCCTGCTGAAGTGCAAGTAAGGTGTTTGAGGTCTTGAGGAACTTATCCTCTCTAATATTCATTGAACTGTGAAGACACCCATTCAAATTTACCGCATATAGATAATAAATCTCCAGACCAATCTCCTGCAGGCACATCCCGACAAACACATCCTCCCATGGAAAGATAGGCACTGTTGTTGAAACGCGGTAAAGCGTCTCTACCACATCTACGGACATGATGTAAGCGTGGCCCTCGGTATATGCCGGGTATTTTTCGTCGGAAAACATCGACTCGGGCGTGTACCACTTAGAATCTACATCCCGAATTGGTGCAACACCAGAGATCTTGCGTCCAGTCACGAAGTTCCTCCTGGCAGCCATAGGAGCATTGCTTAAGTCCGCCGTTAGATTGACGATATTGAGCATGATATCGTCGTCTGATTTCATGACGAAGGCGGCATTCAGGCAAAACTTGGACGCCCACTTTAAACCCATCACTGTCTTGATGGTAAGGTTAAAGTAAGAGTCAACGAAGTCCTCTTGGATGATATCCTGCCAGCGTCCAGCTTCCTGTGTGATAAACATCTGCAGACCTTTATTTTTCGTTGCGCCGAGGAGGAACAAGGTTTTTGTGGAGAGGTTTCTGGACGACGCCGTCGCCATCCACGTTCGACGAATGGTATCGCGACGAACAAAGTTCGACGGCGAAGAAAGGACAAGAATCAGGAGAGTGATGTTTGACCCCTGAGACCATGAAGAGCAAGCATCATCTGGGTTTATGATGTATGGGTATTGGTGGGGATCGAGGAAACGTTTCCAGCCTATTTGTACAATCAGAGGTTTCGTCTTCTCTTGATCTTCTGTACCGGTATCTTTGGGGCCAGGATCTTCTTTTTTTACTTCTTGTATCTCACCTCTACCCCCTTTCTCTACTTTTAAATTCACTTCTTTCTCACTCTTTTCTTGACTGTGACTAGCATTATCAAAGGCCTTGAAAATTTCCAAATGCTTCGAGACATCTCCTTTTATTTCTTCGGACTTGCCCTCGGTCATGTCCTCTGGATTTCTATTTAAGATTGTTTCGCGTTGTCTTACCGAGTCTGCTTCAGCAACACTATCATTTGCTTTTGTTCCATGGTGTTCATTATCACGTTTTTGATTAATGTCCGATTCGAGACTATATTTGATAGTTTTGACAATCTCCTTTGAGTCCCCTCTTCGTAATGATGAATCCTCTTCTGACATATTTCTTCCCGTTTTCGGATTCTGGTTTACATGAAGACTGGCTGCATCTTTCCGATAATGCCCCCGGACTGACTCGGTTTCAACCGTTTCATGATCCTTTAAATCTCGTTTCTTGATTTCACTGTTTACGTTTACGAGATCATTACCGTGATCAACACTGAGATCGACATCCTTCCCCGGTCGATCATAATCTTCCTGGAAACCTGCTTTGAGCTCATTGCTACCTTCACTTTTCTTATTAATCAGTTTACGCGTACGATTCGATTGGCCACTGTCATAACTCAGAACTTTAGCTGGAGTAGAATGTGTTAGCTGCTTGGCATTCTTTCCTAGAGAAACATTTTGACCCTCATCAAGTACCCGAGGTCCTGTACTGTTGGAGGCATTTTGACCAGTCAAGACGGACAACCCTCTCGAAGACGTGGAAGTCATCGAGTTTTGAGCGTCGACTTTCTTTCGGACAGCGCCGTCATCGTCGGTGTCTTTTACTAGCGCATTAAGCAGGTCTTGCGGGACATCGCTGTCGCCTCCTCGCTTCCTGATCGCATCGGCAATTGCCTGAGCCATCCATTTCCGTCTGAGTTCATCACTTTTGCTCCATCTAACCGACGATAATGAATTAACCAGCCCAGCATGCATAAACTCTGGAGAGTGTATCATTCTGTAGATGGCAATCTCCCGTCTTATTTTGTCCCATGTAGCTTCCTTGGAGTCTGCGACTGCAGACATTCGCTTTTCGCCAACCAAAGAGGGTCGAGGGTCGACACGGGTGTTTTCGCTTTGAATGTTCTGCAACATACTGCTGAGGACGTAGACTGTGAAGTAGCAACACAGTGGAATAATTAGAAAACATTTCTTTCCCTTTGTCCATCTTATTGTGGAAACGTAGTTCTTTCCTCCTATCACATATCGATTTAATCCCATATTTATATCTGGAATCAGAATTTGATTTTCAGAGTAGTTTATTTGTATGTTTTGTCAAAACAACACAGCATTCCATTTCAATCTAATTCAACCAAGTGTTGTGCCAACTGCGTGTGGAAGTAGGCAGTACATCATTATGACTATTTCTCAACGTGATTATTTACATGGGCTTGTGCTTAGCCAAATCGATAACTGTAGTTTATTTGACGCCTACATAATCACCTGTTTAAATTATTATGGAACCGTACCGATAGAGATGTTTAGCTTGGGCAAATACAGTATTCGTTGTGATTTCCTATGTGGCTATATCCATAGTTTAGAGAGGGGGATGGGGAGTATACTTCGCAAAACTAAAAATTGGCGATCAATAAAATATGCTTCCCACAAAAATGGGCTCCGTGCCAGGATAAATGAGTTAGATTTCAGATTTTGGTGTGTTTTTTGTTGTTGTTCATACCTTTCAATGAAACAGGGATTCGGAAATCAGAATGATTATGAAATATATAGCACGCTTTTAAAAATTGCGATTTGGTAATCAAATTATTTGATTCAACGACCCTTAAACAAAAATAAAATAAATATGAAAATATTTTTAAAATTTAGACTGTAATAGTATAGTTTAATGTAGGCTACATGTTGGCACATCAAACCAAAACAAACTAAATCGAAAAAACACACCCACACAAAAATGCGCACACAATGAAGACTATAAAAACGTTTCATTTGCAATTCCCCCAAAACAAAGGGTGAGGATACCCCCCCCCCCCACTTCTCTCTCCCTCCCTTCTCACTTTCTCTCTCTCTCTCTCTCTCTCTCTCTCTCTCTCTCTGTGTCTCTCCCTCTCTCTCCTGGTTTGAAACGTTCTGTTTTAAAATAATGTTCAATGCTGATATATATTTCTCATAATATTGTACAAAAGGTCCAACATTAATCTTAAATTGTTTTTTCTACTTTATTGGAACTTCATTTTCAATTGGTGAACTTGTCGGCCATATCAAAGGTATGTACTCACTAATCAGTGGCGTAGCTATGGTATGAGGGAAGGGGGTATGGGAGGTCTGCTCCTCAGTCTAACGGCGTAAAATAGGGAAAGGGGTAAACATAAAAGAGAGAAACAGACTTAGGAGGGGGTAAGGAAGTGGAAAGATGATATGATCTCCTGCCATATAACACCCGCCCCCAACCAGCGGCCTTATAAATTCACATTCCATCCTCTTTGTGCGATAGGTGCCCCCTCAACGCCTCGGCTCTTGCTACACCATTGGTCCTGATTGGCTAAATGTTCAGCTATTCGTTTGTACACAAAAAGCCAGGTTCCACTGACACATTGTGTAAGGAAATAACAACAAATTGGACAGGCATAATATAGTGCACAAAATAACTTTATTTGTTCATAATTAGAATTGGTCTCGATTTACGTATCAGAAAAAAGTATCGTTTGATTGTCATTCATCATGTTCATGGGGCAGGAGTTCAAACATCTCAAATCTGCTCTTAACTTTAATCTGCCATTAATATTTTGGATCCACATGAGATTGACAGGCTAAAACAACATAAGCCTAATTCGAAGGGGAAAAAAAAATCATATATGTGAAATTTGCCCAAGAAATAACATGATATTGGCTACGTTATTTAAGACATATCACCCCAACGAAAGAAAAAAGAAGCGAATCATCTTCTTTTCGATATAACTTTTGGCAATTACATGTAACATTAAGGTCCTTGATTTGTATCGTTCTAAGAGGAACGGTAACAAAAGATATATATAATAATTTATGCAGTATAATCGTGATAATAGATATGAATATTAGAATGTACACAATGTTAGTGTTTCGTAATTGCGTATAACATAGTATGTATGGTGCAATGAGAGAGAGAGAGAGAGAGAGAGAGAGAGAGAGAGAGAGAGAAAGAGAGAGGGGGAGAGAGAGAGAAACAGAGTCAGAGAGAGAGGGGGAGAGAGAGGAAGAGAGGAGTGAGAGAGAGAGGGACAGAGAGAGACAAAGAGAGGGGAGAGAGAGAGGAGAGGGAGAGAGAGAGAGAGAGAGAGAGAGTGGGAGGAAAGAAAAGGTTGAGAGAAACAAGAATAGACAGTACGTAACTTATAAAAAAAAGGACTTTATGAATAAGGGTTGATAAAGTCAATTAAAAAAATACAGAAAAAAATATTCAAGAAAGAGTGGGTTACTATACTTTAACGCTACTTGCATTTACCACAAACTGTATAATTATGTATCTCTAGAAAATATTTAGACTTCAACTACATGTGCATGATTATCGTGTATGTATAAGGTGTTTTCTTTTCAATCTTAGAATAAAATAGTAGCACTTTTATACGTGCAATGTTGAGCAACGCAGTTTGTTAATTAGTCTTTACAAAATGACCCCGCGTCCCCGCCCCCAAAACCACCCAAACCCCCAAAACAAAAAACAACAGAACATTTTTTATTTATTTATTTATTTATTTATTTATTGGGGGAGGTGTTTTTTTTGTACTTTTGGTAACCCAGATAACTGCAAAAGGGGTTTAGTACGGTCCTAACTCATCCGTGCCCCCTCTCCCGTGCCCCCTCTCCGGTGCCCCCTCCCCAATGCCCCCTCCCCCTGGATCTACTATTGGGTCCAAGGTTGCTATTGCACCCGTGAATGTGCTGGTGTTTTGGATATGTAGGTGCGTAGGTCAAGACAGTGTATTACCTTTGTAGTTAAATGACTTTTCATCAAGTGCTTTTTAATCGAAACATTAAAACAATGCATTTTGTGTCGAAATTGCCCGGCACCCCCACTCCGAGAACGGACGGACCCCATGCGTGTTACCAAAATGTCCGGTAAAGGGGTACATTTCGTGCGACAAAGTTCAGCCCGAGAATTGTAAAAAAAAGGGGTGTATTAACTTTTCACCCGGAGATTTCTTTAAAAAGGGGGTGTTTTTTCTTTTTTTTTCTCTCATCTCTTTGGACTCCTGAGAAATTATTCCGAATTTAGGGGGGTACATTGAGCATTTTTCATGATTTAGGGGGGTCTCTAAGGCAGGAAAAGCCCGCGAAAGGGGGGTTCGGAAATGTTGGCAGTCCTCAGATAAGGGGTGCTTTCAAAAAGAGGGAACAAGCATATGCGTACCCTAAATAACACTGAGTGGGGGGCCGGGCGAAATTGCCATCATAGTGCAATACTACATGTAATAAAGTACGCAGTGGTAAATAATGTAGAACTATAATAGATGTGATTTTTACGAATCGATACCACAACACAGTACTCCATTAAAAGTTAGTGTAAAGAAAACAATTATGCAACATAATATATGAATGATGATAATAATGATAATAAAGATGATAGTAATAATAACAAAAAATGATGATGATAGTAATAATGAGTATACTACTACTAATAATAATAATAACGATCTTAATAACAACAATAATAATAATAGTAATACTACAACTTCTACTACTACTTCTATATGATAAAAATAATAATAATAATACGCACGTATCGAGCCCAGGGGATGGTCGAGGCGCCTATACAAACTAGTATTGTTACCCTGGCTTCAGCCCGGCTGCCCTAAGGCACGAAAAGCATTCAAGAATACATTCCTACCCCTGTTATTTACTATACCTGGGTGGAAGGTAGCAAATGCAGATAAATGCCTTGCCAGGGACGTTAGTGCCGTGTGATCCACAGTCTGTGGCGTGTTCAATACACCACGACATCTCTAATCATGATAATGTAGTGTAAAGCAAAGGAACAAACGCCACCATACGAACGATTTCTATGCTTTCCTCCGTTGATTTAGCCTCTTTTCAGATTCCGTCTCTATACCTCTCTTTTTGAAAAGTGATATGTTTATTAATAGAATGATGGTTTAAACGTTGTGTTCAGAGAATAGACTCGAACCCAGTTTATGATCCTCAAATTGAATGATTAAAGAGATGGTTCATTGAAATGTGGAAAATGGGCAAATTACACCTCTACAGATTGATGAGAACATTAACAAAATGAGCAAAGTACTTTTGAAGCCCTCACTGTTGTGAGGAATAAATTAAATGCAATTGTGTTGCCCTTTCCTGAACCCACTCACAAAGTGAATTGACGGCGTTATTTTACATGCGAAACGATGACGTCACAATACATCGTTCAAAGTTTGCAACCGAGAGACACAAAACTTAGAGAACAAAAAAAAACAAATAAACCCGAATAGGGGTGCAGTTCAGTAACTAGCTTGGCGGATCGTTTTCATGGTGAATATCTACAATGCCGATACATTCGGATTTATGAAACATGAATAATAACTTAACATGAATAACAACTTAACGAAAAGTACGCGAGATCCAAATCATCCGATTTAGTGAAAGTCTGGTCTTTAGAAAAGTAATGAATTGTTGTCAGAAAGTCCACAAACTGACATGTTCGGTCTGGACCCTCACATTTTTAGTTGAAGGTTCCACTGAGTAATCACAAGGTCTTTCAGACCCGAATTGTATGTCTTGTTAAATTTCGTTCTCGTGAAGGTTACGACTTTTTGACAAGGTTCACGACAATGTAGCCTTCAGTCCTGTGAGACGTTGGTCCAGTTGGTCTCTGAAAGGTCCCAAATAGTTGTAAAGTAGGTCAGTTATAAGACCCCGCCGGGTACACTCTTTTGGTCGTGTGTCCTTGATCGGGAAGCTTGTCTTGTCGAAAGGTCGAAGAATCAAAATCAATTTGGTTCTATTGACTTTAGTTAACCTATGTAACATATTCATTACCCACATTATAATGCATTAAACACAAACGTACATCGATTTAGGAAATTATGTTAAAAAGTCAATTATATAATCCGAGTTCCGATTAGGTTTTTAAAACATGACATTGTAATACTTGATGAAAATGTAAATTTATGTCCATATCAAATATGTCCACACTCAGAAAGTAATCAGATTATCGATTTGCTTAGAAAATTTATTTTGACAAAGACAATTCCTGTCTTTATCAGAATACGACGAAGTTAGTAAACAAAATGACCCCCTCTCTTTTTGTTCCAATCATTTTCCATCATATTCATTCATTTTTTTAATTTCATAAATCAATTCATTTTATTTAATTTATTTATCTATTTATCTATCTATCTAATTTATTTTCCCATTCGGCAAATATTACTTTCCCTTGTTGGCAAATAAATCAGAGTTTTCCTTATATTGTTGTATAATTAATTTTCCTATATTTACCTTTTGGCGTGTGTTTGCATCATGTAATTATGGCCCCTCCCACCCTCCCACCCTCCCACCCTACCCTACCCTACCCTCCTCCTCCTCCGGAATCTCTGGTATCAGATTAATTTCTCTCTTCATACTGCATATTGTTTATTGGTAGCTCTTTCACAGACGAATCTCGAGACGTCATTTTCTGAAGTCGTTTGGTTGACAGGAAGAATGCCAGGAGGATGCTCATGAGGCCGATCAGAAAAACAGCTCCTGCTGCCCCACCTATTGCATATTTCATGATGTCGGTCTTCCAGAATCTGTAGTCGTCGTCATCTTCCTTACCGTCCTTTCCACCTGGAAAACCAGTCCCATTGGAGCCTTCAACCCGCAACAAGATTAGGAAGTCTCTTTCGTCGACGTTGTTGGTTACGCGGCAAGTGTAGTTGGTGTTTCGTTCATGCGAGACCGTGTGGATGTAGAGGGAACCGTTGGGATAGTTTGTGATCCTGGTTGAAACGTCGCCTGTCTGTGTGACGTCTTCGAGGACCATTGACCGTGAGGTGTGGTTGTAGGCAGCAAAAAACCATTGGACATTTGCCTTATTCCCAGACATGACGGGACATTCTAGGAGGACACCTTGTCCATGAACACCTGCAAATTCGTTGGACGAGTTCATGTTTGCTTCGATAGAGCAATGGAAATCGAACATCACCAGAGAGGATACTGCCATGGATTCAAGAGCCTTAGGAGCGGCACAACGGACGTCGTCTGCATTATCAATAGCTGATTCTGGAAGCCAAGCCAGGTTACAATCGCACACCAGCGGGTTGCTACCCAGGAATAGGAATGTCGGTAAGGTTTCAAAGACATCGCGAGACAGAGTTTGTAGTCGGTTGCCTTTCAGATCAACTCTACTGAGAGCTGGGAGATTGGCAAACGCATCAGATGTAATTGCGTAGATTTGATTCATCGACAGATCAATGTCGGCCAAGGCTTGATGGTCTGGAAGGTCAAACGAGCGGAGCTTGAGGATCGTATTCTGATTCATGGAGTACACATGCATGCCAGGCATTTGTTCAATCACACCAGTGCAAGGATATCTTAGACGGTTGTTATTAATGTAGAATTTCCTTAGATTAGACGGTGGCTGTGATTGACCACGTTGCCGTGGATCGTAATCAACCTCAAAGATCTCGGCCGGTAGATAGGTAATCTCGTTGTTGTCAAGATTCAGAACCACCAGGTTAGGAAGATCACCAAACATATACTGATTAACAGAATGGATACGATTGTTCTTCATTTCTAGGTGTATCAAGTCCGATATGCCCCACAAGAATCCATTTGCGATGTTGCCTAGGTCGTTGTCATTCAAATACAGCTCTTGGAGAATGAGACTTGACCAGCTTCCATGGCTTATTTTCGTTATGAGGTTGTTGTTAAGATTAATCCAGGTCAGGTTTTGTGATTTTTCGTGAATGAAGTTGAATGATACATGAGAGATGGAGTTGTGTGACAGGTTCAAATTGTTCACGGATGGGGTTTCGAGACCAGGTTCTAGTATATCCTCTATGCGGTTTTTGTCCAACCGCAAGGTCTGGAGATGCGACATGTTCTTGAATGAATCAGGCACAACTTCGGTAATCTGATTGTCAGATAGATTCATCTCTCGCAGTTGGTAAAGTGGTTCCCACATGCTAGAATTGATGTTCTGGATAAAATTTCCCGCGAGATGTAGGACGGTTAGACCATGTAAACCAGAAAAGGTGAAATTACTTATCTCCGAGATGCGATTTCCTGACAGATCAAGGAAGCGGAGAGCCGCTAACGAACCAAACACATCATCGTGGATAAAGGCAATGTCATTGTTGTCGAGCATAAGTTCTTTGAGTTTAGGCAGTCCGTACTGGACCGAGGAATTAGAAATGACCAGAACTCCACTGAACGTGTCATAGGTCAAACCATAAAGGAAATTGTGGCTCAGGTTGAGTCGTGTCAGCTCCATTGCGTTATGAAAAGCACCTGCTTCAATATATTCTAGGGAATTCCTGGACAAATCGAGGTGTCGTAGCATCGAGAAATTGAAGAAGGCCAAAGACGGAAGGACTCGGTCTCCAGATCCTGGTCTCACATGAATCTCCAAGTCAGAGGCTAGACGAGTCGGGATGTTACCTATGATGTCTTGGATGTTGGTGCTGTCGCAAGATATCAACATTGGGATTTCGGTTCCAGTTCCACTTTCATCCTCAACCGCGGCATCTTCCCTGAGGCTGCAGGAGCAAGCATACTCCTCGGGTGGACACCAAGGAAACTCAAGTAGACCGTAGCTAAGGTGTGGTTCAGAACAGAAGAGACAGCAGAGTAGCATCCAGCTGAAGAGACGGATCGTTTGTCTCTTGACCGAAGCCATGGTCAGTTGTGTCAGAAGTGATTTGCCAAGGAATTGTGAGAAGATTCAAATCTGAGAAAGAAACAACGTAATTATTCACATTTTTAAATTACTTATCGGTATATCATAATATCCCCCAAAATTCTGCAAGCAGGGAGAGAGCTGAAAATAATTCTCAAAAAGAGAGATATCAAAATCACAATGGTAGTGCTTATACAACAACATTGGAACATATTATCTTTCGCCTACCCAGGGGCGTACGCAGGGGGGGGGTTTTGGGGGTTCAAACCCCCCCCCCCTTTGGTATTTTTATGTATGTAAACCCCCCTAAAAAAACCTAAAACCCCCCCCTTTTTTTTTTTTTTTTTTTTTTTTTTTTTTTAATTAAAAAAAAAAAAAAAAAAAAATATTATACCCACGGCTAACCTAAATAAGGTGACCTCACCCCCCCCCAACGACCAAAAATGTCAAATTATGAAATTTCGAGACCAAAAAAAAAAAAAAAATGTGTCCGCTTACCCACCCAGAATAATATATGTCATTCCTACAAATTTCACAAGATGTGAAAAGCCGAGCCAATTATGAGTTACATGTATTTCCAGGGCGGGACAGATTATCGATGCTGAGAGAAAAAAACTTATCATTTTGCAAACGAGTTCAATAGCTACCCATTCTCGTGCTGCATGGCCAGATGATGCCAATGCCCCAAGACTCAAGAGCATTACACAATATTATTAATGGTGACAAAACCAGGCGAAATTGAAAAGTGCCAATAATGAAAACAATTCATAAATTTATGTAGTGCCTACATCTGCCATATCTCAAAGTGCTATCTACGGGGGGGGGGGGGGGGCAGGGGGTTTAAACGGTAACCCCCCCCCCCCCCCCTGGGCTGTGAAGTCAAAATGTGATGTCCATAAAAAAAACGCCATGTGTCCAGACCCACACAGTTTTAGTAAATGTTAGTAGATGCCAGGAAAACATCACTTACGGGGCTTCAAAATAGCAACAACAAAAATCGTTTATTTATTTTATTGCATGTATTCTATGACTCCTGTGCCCCCAGAGAATCATGAATATGATTGTTTCCTTTTTTTTCTTCAATTACGACTACTTCACCTTCGATTTTTCATTTTTACCCCACTTCTGCACATAAAATTATTTTAGTTGAAAATTACACTTAAAAAAGTTTTTTTTCTAATGATATGTCTACATTCTAAAAAAGCGGTCCAGTTACCGCAATAAAAACATAGGCCTATATATGTGATATCTACTACAATGACTTTCATCAAATTTACTAGAGCTATACATAATTATTCTAGATCCAAATTTTATCCAAATCCGGGATCCAAATCTAACGGGCTATTCCCATATTAACCTTCATCGACAACTGTTTATGCCAACGCTGATAGGATTATATCTGTATAAAAGAGCATAAATTGATCTATTATGTCTATCAATCTATATCGAAGATATATATTTATAACTTCGTATTTTCAAAAAATACATTACATTGACTAAACTTAACCTCACTTTTTTTACTGGCTCACCGGTTGCCGTAATTAAGAGCAGGGGCTCGTAACCGCGGGTCCCTGGTTCGAAGCTAAGTCGATGCGCTATATGTTTGTAAGGCCTCGTTACCAAGCCTACACTCTGACAAATATTGGGCAAAAAATTGCCCAATGTTTACCCAACATGAGGGCGATTATGTGTCCAACCAACTGTTGGATAAATTAAAGATTTTGCATGATTCACCCAGTGTTGGAGAAAAAGAAAATACCCAAAGTTTAACCAACAAAAATTTACCCAATCAGAAATTCATCCAATATTAGACACTAGTTTGGCAAATAAGTTGGATAAAATATTATATGTATTATATATATTTAAAAAATGACATTAGTGCCGCGGCAGGACTCGAACCGCGACCTTGTGATCCACAGTCTTTGATATATGCACTCGACCACGCCACCTCTAATATAAGAACAGATCTCTATTGTTGCATAATTATCGTTGCCCGAATTACTTTTGCCCAGTAACACCTGCCCAACAAATTTTGAGCATTTAATTGGGTAACTATACATGTAGTGAATGGTTGGGAGAAAATAACCCAAATGTTGGACAAAAATGGCCCAACTTTAATTGGCCCAATAAAATTGCCCAATTATTTCATCGGTAACTACATGGTTGGTAGAAAATAATAACCTAATCATTGGATAACATTTGCCCAACATCGATTTGCCCAGTAACATCTACCCAACCTATTTTTACCTTTCAATGTAACATCATAATTATAGTAAATGGTTGGGAGAAAATAATTAGCATATTTTTGCGAGGTTGGGTGACGCCTTTTGTTCACCCCCTAAATATTAATTTGTCAAGTTCTAAATTTTACGAGGTACAGAATTTTTGTTGTTGTCATTGCAAAAACTAATGACCGAACAAGATTATATTCTGGCATTCGGACACCTCGGTCCTCGAATATGACTTAACGAATGCCCAAATTTTGTTAATTTAAAATTATCGGGGGAGAGGTTTCTATCCGGCCAATCCCCTGCAAATGATTACAAAAAGATATTACCTAAAATGCGTCATGAAAGAGATGGGAAAAAGCCTTACTTTAAGTCGAGACAGAAACATATGCCTTATATTCGTTTGTTTTCATGCAATGCACCATGATCATTGCATCATGCCGTTACAATAAATATTTTCTACAAAACGTAAAAAACAGTCAACAGTTGAAAGCATAATAGTCTGCTCCGGTCTGCTCAGAAGAAATCAAGATTCCATTTTCTTCTTGAGAGTCCGTTAACTAAGCATCGGAATAAAACATTATCTGCCTACCTTTTATTCTGAAAATGCTATCATACGAGAATATATTATGCCTTACCAATTACTAGTCCATCTACCTCTGCAAATTCAGCATGAAAAAGGTGATTGACCTGCGTTGGAAATGTTCACCCTGTGTTGATGCGGAACAAAAAGGACAGGAGCAAACTTCGCTTGCTTAACTTTTTGTTCCCCTTGGACGACATCTGCAAGATGGAGGAGTTGTGGAGAAGGAAGTATCCGCGCGGAACATCACCCCCGATATAATATCTCTAGGATTATGTGATTTTACGTTCGACGAATCCTAAGATCTCCTTGCCTCATGTTTATGCATTTTTAAACTGGGGTAATGATATGATTGCGGGGCCCTCAGGGAGAACAGTATCAATACTGATGAGGCTACCCTGGGTAAACAAGATATATTATAGAAATATAGCATTTAGAATATAATAGGATAGAATTTTATTGACTCTTAAAACAAACATAAAAGTGTAAATAACAATGCATGACTTGTGAATACAATTCTTATACATTATACATAGATAATGACACAAAGATACAAACGACAATAGGTATATAGTGTATGAAAGTACAAACATGAACAATGAACCAACTAGTAAACATATAACACAGAGTATATTGTAGATATAGTGACAATAATAAAATGTATAAGTATAATGCAGTCTATTTACAAGCTAAATAGTGAAAAAAGTAGGCTGTTTCACTAGCCTGCCGCTACGAATACGTGTAGGTTCAGCTCTAATTGTACTTCCTGAAATGCTTGAACTATCTTCTTTCTCTGTTTTTTGATAAAATTTCAACATAATATTAATAAGGCAAGTAAATCTTGCTAAATTCTTCAACTGAGAAGTACTTCTATTATCAAAAAGTTTTGTCATGTGCAAAGCACTTGGAAGCTTAGATTTACAAAACTATTATTATTAGTAGTATAATTGTTATTATTATTATTATTATTATTATTATCATTATCATCCGAAACTACTTAATGTATCTAGAGAGCCCCTCGAAGATATGGTAATCATTAAAAGGTCATTCTCACCAACACAGAAAAGAGAAAATTACAGTGTTTAGAGAAAAATGCTGATTTGTTTAAAGAGATCGTTCCCGCATGGGTCAAAAATCGACGGTAAGTAGGACCTACAGCGTGAGGTCAATATTATCAAAGGCCGCAATGCGTGAACAACATATATATATATTTAAAAAAAACATTTTCAACATGCACCTGCATGTGCTTACCTTGCAAATCTAGGGTCAGTAGAAAGATCGATCCTTAAAGGCTAGGCTAATTAAAAAATATAAAATAAAAATAATGATACTAATATAATAGTGATGGTAATGACAATCTTCTTGAATCTTTTCTCCCAAAAGCGTGAACGCTGTCCTGGAGAGAGCTGTGCTGTGTTGCATGCAAGTTGGTGATGTGCTGATGGTAAAGTGCTGGTGGTTGTTCTCCGTGCACTATGTACAATGTGCAGGGTGCAGTGTGCAGGTGGTGCAGGTGTGTCCCTCGTGCCCCGACCCCCAACATAAACATATCCGATGTGGACATGCCTTGAACCACAATGCATGGTCCTACAGAGGAATTTTTCCTGTTGGGGACTGGGGGAAATGCAATGATTATTGAAAATGTATTGCATTTTATTTGTTTTTTTGTTTTTGTGTGGGCGTCGACGTACCCTAGCGCCCGCTGCGTATCAGCCATGATTCATTGGCTAAGCAATGGCCTCGTTCCTGTGAGCCCCCAGGATCAAAACCGTGTCGATGTGCTCTTTTATGAGGCATTAATCCCCATTACTGTCAGTTATGACTTAGGACGTAGGTTCCCAAGTTGATTAGCATAGTAGCTCACATTATGCTTTAGCAGTCACGCAAAACAAAAAAATATTATTATATAGATCTATTAGAAATAAATCATTGTCAAAATCATTCAATAAATTGGGGTAAAATAATTATTCCACCATTATGACCAACAGTGTAGTATTATCTAAATAAATCTCAATCATCTGTGAGAAAACCTAACACTAGAGGTCGCTAGACTCAGATGGTATAAGGAGTTGGTTGAGTAAAATTTTGACTCGTCCAGTTACTATGATTTAGCAAATCGAGCTCATAATAATCCTGGACATCATTCTATTTTAGAACAGAGACCAGTCAATGTCGTTACCATATTATCAATAAATGTGACTGACAAAGGTCGTTATTACTGTTGCTGTTGTTGTTGTTTTTGTTAGTAGTAGTAGAAGTGGCAGCAGCAGCAGTATAGACCGAAAATGTATGTCTCTTTCGTTCGTTAACCTCTTGGGTAGGGCGGGGGGGGGGGGGGGGGGGTAGGGTCGGCTCCTCTCTCTAGTATATTAAACGAACGAAAGAAACATAAATGTTCGGTCTACAGCAGCAGTAGTAGTGGTAGTAGTAGTCAGACGCGTACGCAGGGGGTGGGGGGGGGGGTGCTGACTAAAAAATTAAAAACAAATTAAAAAACAGCTCCTTATAACGGTCGGCGCGATTTCCGAATTTCGGGGGGCAAAAAAAAGAAGAAAACAAATATTGCTCACCTCCCCCCCCCCCCCCCGGCCCCCCTAGCTGAATGTGCTTTTCTCTTTGAAATTCAGATACCGTTCTCCAAATGACTTGGTACCCATATTGTTCATATGAGCTGCATCAAAATATGAAAGAGGAATTTCTAAGTTACAAACATGTGTCATTTATTAATTATTTATAATTGTGATTAAGTTCAGTGTGACTTTATGCAACTTTGATTGTTTCTTTTTATAAACATGTATGTATTTATCAATGTTTTGCGTTTAAAAGTGTTTTTTTTTTTTTTTGTATTACTGAATCACTTTTTGTTATTGTTGTGTGTTTTTTCCTCAAAAAAATAATTCATAATATTTACTTTTACAGGGGGGCTTACACCCTACAAGCTCTGCTTTTTAGTCGGCCCTCCGGCTTCCCTTTCAATTTCATGTTTATTTTTTTTAATGTATTGTACTGTGCAAATTGATCTGTATGTATATAAATATGTGAATATCTTAAAATGTACCATCATTGTAAATATGAACGATTGAAAGAGGAAAAATAAATGAATTGAATTGAATGGAGAAAAAAAAATCATATACTGCATCGATAATTCTCGGTTTCGGGCTGGGACGCACTGTATACTATAGTTAAAGAAAGATTAAAAACTAACGCGTGGCTGTCAACATTTGCAGCCTAAAGTTTACAGTTAACAACTTAAATATTCATACAAAATGGGTCTGTCAATATGTTACGTTTTAATAGTGGGATTACCTGAAATTGCGAAATGAAAGATAAGAAACTTATTTCATGACGAAATACTTGTAAACATCTGCTTAGATCGGGGCATTGTTTCATGAGACCGTTGTAAGTTCATGTTAACCGACATTGCATTGAAACGCGTGTTAAATTTAATATACGTATTTCAATGGAATATTGGTGAACTTGTTCTTGTGATGGTTTTGTGAAAGACTACCCCAGGGCCTAGCTACTACGGAAAATGCTGTTGATCAATGAAACAAGATGCGTGATTGGTCTAGCCTCTTTGATTTCCTTGGTATTGGCCAATCAAATATTCCTATCCGCGTTTGATGTGCGCAAGTATTGCGCACATTCACATAATCAGATTGGGCAGATCATTTGCTGCTGAACGTCGCCGAAGAATCTTCATGTCCAACTCAACAGCGCTGTAAAATGTTCGTGAATTTAGCCAACTGACAACTGTTAAAACTCTCCTCTCGACAACTCTATCTTGCCTGGTTGACGTCGAAGTAGATGTCCAGCCATGGAGGAAAATCTGGAGATGGTTCGCCGGGAATATGGGTCTACGTTGTCCGACTTGAAAATCAACAGCAAGCCGCACATCAACACGCTCACAACGCTTGCAGAGGAATACGTACCATATGCGTCGGAGGTCGTGCGGCTCATCGAAAATCGACTGCAGAAGGTTCATTTCTCTCGGGAATTTCCCATTTTTGTAATCGATAAATTTAGTATAATTCAAATTTTTAAGAAGCTATAATAATTTGTGAACATAATGTAACAGATATTTCTGGGATTTATTAAAGGGAAGCAGAGATTTAGTAAACCGTATAGAAGGTCTAAATGAAGAAATGAACTGAGTGGGTGGCGTTTTGTTTTTCATGCACGTTCGTGCGCGGGTCACATGACTTTAGGGAGGGAGTCCAAAGTTCTTGAAGAATGAATTAAAGATTCAATCAAATATATAGGGCGAGTGCTTGGCATGTTTTGTAATGTGACTATCCGTTATATATAAGAGGAATCCATGGATTTTTTTTCAAATCGTATGTTAGGATCGTGAATTATAATTGAGGAATTGGGAATGATTGAAACAAAATTGTTTGACCCCGCAGTGCAAGCCAAAAATGCTGGATACATCACATGGGCATGGCTACTTCACTTTGTCCAAGTTGGATTCTAGTAAATATAATGTCATTAAAACACATTATATTAATATTTTAATTCATGAACTTGAACTTAATAGATTCCTGAGTAGGGGTGCAAATATTCTAAAGACTTTTTGATTTAAAAAAAAAGCAATTTCAAATCTGACTCCCAATTCTGAAATGAAATCCTGTCACACAAACAATGTGACTGTGAGTTTGAAATGTATTTGTTCCTGCAAACAGCTCTGAATCGATCCAAGCTAGATATCTGCTCAAAATCTAGAACGAAAAGTTACAAAAACGGCCCAAAAATTTTGTTGAAAGAATTGCAAATGATTTTCTGAATTTTAGTTCCAAAATATTTTTAGTCGTGCAAAAGGATCGTTCATGTCAAAAAATCCTTTTGATAGTTCAATTGTACTCGACAATTAAGTACTCAACAATTCATCACCAATTGTATCAAGCACCTTGTGTCATAGTAAGGACTTATTTTTGACATAACTCAATGAAAAGTATAAGTATTAAAAGAAGAGTTTGAAGCTCTGCTGTTTGAGTGACATCTCGGGTCCAATTGATCTGAAAACTACTTTTTGCAAAATTGGATTTGAAAGAAAAAAATGCACAAAGTAAATTAATTAATAAGAAAAATTTGATGATTTGCTCAATATATTAGCTCTACCGATAGTCTAGACCGAATTTTCCGTCTCTTTCGTTCGTTAGCCTCTTATTGGGGTAGGGTCGGCCGGCTCTCTCTTTAGAGACGGAAACCGTCTGTACACATTCCCTTGATAACGCCACGGCCATTTCAGGTCGTAGCGTTTTGCCCCCAAAATCCCCCGAAATATCATTTTACCTTGTGCATGTTATATTGTAAATTAGGCCTAAGCTATAATAAATCAGTTCCACTTACCAACTTGACTGAAATAATCAGTTTAATAGTCCCTTTTAAGGAATTTATGGGTCAAAATCGAAATCCATGTTGAAAAAGATTTTCAAAATGGATTTCGATTTTGACCCATAATTTCCTTAAAAGGGACCATTAAACGGATTATTTCAGTCAAGTTGGTAAGTGGAACTGATTTATTATAGCCTAGGCCTAATTTACAATATAACATGCACAAGGTAAAATGATATTTCGGGGGATTTTGGGGGCAAAACGCTACGACCTGAAATGGCCGTGGCGTTATCAAGGGAATGTGTATAGACGGTTTCCGTCTCTAAAGAGAGAGCCGGCCGACCCTACCCCAATAAGAGGCTAACGAACGAAAGAGACGGAAAATTCGGTCTACCGATAGTCTAGTTCTTTTCAAGAGATTGCAGTACAATTACAATTGATTCTGAAAATCTTAATGCGGTTTTGGACTTCCCACATAACCCTTCATTCTTCTTTCTTTCTTTTGAAAATGCTGTTGTGCAGGCAGTCTAAACAAATGCCAAAATATAAATATATTCCAGATTTATCTGTTCACTTTTTAGAAAAATTTGGGCAATAAAATGTTCAAGATATAACTATCATCGTAAAACATAACGTGTATTTAAAAATAGATTTAAGATAAATGTATGTTTTCCAGTGAAGTAAATTAGAAAAGCAGATGTGTGTACATGTACATGTAGACCGATGGAACAGCCATTGAATGATTACAGCCTTTTATAAATAATGGTTTAGTTCTCTTACATCCAATTTCAAAATAAAAATGAGAGATCCTGTGAAAGAAAGATTATTATTTAATTCATCTAGACAAAAATAATTATTAATGTAAATTTGTATTTCAATATAGAAAATGTAATTTTTTGAAATGACAAAATCACAAGTTCCTCAACACCATAACAGAAATTTGTTTACTTTTTTTCTTCTTCATTTAAAAAATAAATATAGATATATATAATCCTCTGCTTTACGTCTTTCCTTTTTACATTCTAATCTATGCATCACATAATGTAATGTGTTTTTGTAAATGAAAATAAAGTCCTTGTGTGGGAAATTCACCTTGTTATGTGTAATTATCTGTGGCATGGACTGTAATGGGTCAACAGAAACAGATGTGTAATAAGCTGTTGTGAATTCATTTTGGAAAATGGAATCAATTATCAAATCGAACTATCAAAGACATTTTTCCAAAATTGATTCAGTAATATTTAAAAAAACTTGAAACCTAGTATTTGAAGTAACATGCAAGTTTGAATCAAGGAGTGGAACTTATGTTTCCATTCTACCAGAAACATGATTCATTTATTTCATTCTACTTTTAATTTTCATTTTGTTTGCTGTTTCTCAATGTTTTGGTTTATACAATAATATAGGAGTGGATACAATTACGCACATCTATACACTGTAATTTCAACAAATGATAAACAGTATTCCTACCGGACAAAAATGAAGAAAAGAATAAGAGAGAGAGAGAGAGGGAGATAATAAACAGAGGGATACTACTTGCTCATCACTCATAAATGATGTTTGCAAAATATTGCATGCTACATTTGAGTGGTGGAAAATTGGAGATGACATTTTCAGTGTGAATGTGTGTGCGCTGTGCAGAGAGGAGAAGAAATATGAATGATTGTTAATACAACTAGTGACTGAAAAGTAGAATGTGTACCAGTCTGATTTGTAACTTTACATATAACTTTTATAAATGTTTATTTGGTCAACTTTGGCGAATAAATGTGAGAATGGGTGTGTTTTGGTGATCAAATAATGGATTCTGGTACTTGGAATGATTTTGTGTGAACTCACTGAATTGAATTGGGCGACTGCTTATTACATGTATCGTACTTGTTAAGAATGAGAAGTTGAGTACAGTGGAACCTTGAAATAACTTGACTAAAGGCTATAAAGATATCAGGAAACTATTTTGGTCTTTTATTTTATTTATTTTTTCTTCGTTATCGGACTTATCCCTTCAAAACGCAAACTTGTTCATGTATTCTATTGTACAATGTACATGTATTACCAAGTTTTCACTGTACTCAATACATAATGTGAGCGTGTGTAACTGCTAGTATCAAATTATACAAAATTTGATTCATATCTTTGTAATATTAAATTTCAAAAACATGTATGTATCATTGAATTTCAGCGAAGAATGTTTCACTGGAAATTTGTTTGGGTATTCCTTGACAAATTTTCAAAAGAGACTTTCTTCTCTGATTGGTTTCTTTGAGTAGCATCTAATCATCAGTTTAGTTTTCATCTTGATCTGCCTAACTGGAGTATTTGGATGCCCTGGGCCCCTGAGAATGACGTCTTGGGGGGGAATCTTCCTCCCATGTACAGATGAGCAGATTTTCGTGGCGTGCAGACCAAGGACCAAGCTTCTGCCTTTGAGTCGCTGGCCCTGGAATTCAGCATTCATTTTTTTCTTTGAGCCTGCATATGCACTTGCATATTTTTGCGATTTAGTGTGCCCCCTTTTCGAGCGCTTTTTTCTATGTTTTACCCTTTATTTCCACTACCAGTGCATAACTTTGTTCCTTTGTCACAAAGTAACATGAAGTTTGTCTGAGATTCAATGTTTCTTGCTTCAAATGCTGAATTACTGTTAAATGGTTTTGACACAATTCCCTTTCAGGCTATGCTTTGCCTTTTGCGATTCTTTTAAGCACAAAACGTGAAATTGCCAGAATTTTATAAGGACTCCATATTGAAATAGCATGCCCACTGCTTTTACAATACGTGGAGAAAAGAAAATTGTCATATTCATTATGTAACAAGTTTTTATAGTGGCAAAAATACTTACAATCATCCAAATTTTCTGTAGCAAGTAAAGTTTTGTATGCGTTCCCCAAAAAGCATCTTCCTGTACAAATCAAAACACTTTCATAGATGATTTATGGAGGTCATATGCATAGATTGAGTTGTACAGAATTATCTGCTTGTATGGTGAAAGAGAATTGATAGAAAGGAAGGAGTACCGGTATGCGATTCAAGATTTTTATGAGAATGATTATGAATATGTGAGAGAAATTTGGAAAATGAGTGATTGCTGAAGAGAATTTTAGTGATGGAGTGATTTCTTCTACAAATTTGTCTTGCCATTATGTGCTTTGTTGAATGTATCTTGCACATTGATTATGCTCCAAACGTTCAATATTTTCCAATTGGTTTTTCTTCACTCATAATTTATCTGTGTTCTTTCTCTTTGGCAGTATGTTTTACAAAAGAAAAACTTTGAATGTTAAATATTAATACTTGCATAAGCACGTAGTTACATGTTTATCTTGGTCATAAACGTACAATTCAATTCTAAAATATATTTTTGGCATGTCACAATTCCCAACCTGGTAAAAAAGCAATATCCGCAATTTGGAACGATGTATGAACAGCGTGCACAGCTGTCTGAATTATAACTGGTTGGATTTCTACTAATTATACCAAGAAGATGGCCATTATTTTTATATTATGCCAAATATGATGGGACTTTCCAGGAACAATTTATACATTATGGCGCCTGTACATTTCCCAGTCACATTTGTTTTCTCTGACATGGAAACAAATGTGTAGCCATGCACTGCGATAATGTCATAGACGTGAAAAAACAATCCAACCTTTGTAATGAGTTCATTTGTGTAAAAGCAGAAAAATTAAAGAAACTTAGTGGTGATAGTGTGAAAGAAATCTGACCATTAAAAAAAGTTTTCTGCAATTTTAAGTTCCTATACGTAAAGAGATTACATGTATGACTTTCAAAACGTCTTAACTTTCACTAGTCTGTTTCTCTGATTTTGCTGGTTTCTTTTAGAGTACTTGTCCATTAAGGTTGGATTTTCTTTGAATTGGTAGTTACATTTGAAGCATTGCATTACAGTAGTACATGTACAAGTTTGTTAGCCTTGTTAATTTTCAAGCATGTTATTGAACTACTGTATGCTATACACAATAATTATTTGCATTGAAACTTGTTGGTGTTTTTAAAAACAAATATTATAAATGTGTGATTATGTGTAATGAATGTGTCCCTTTTTGATGCCTTTCCCCCATTTATTTCATCTGAAAAGGAAATGTTATGACTAAATAATGTTTGGATTCTAGGAAGGACAATTAATGACCGGTTTTCATTATTAGAGGGAAATGAAATGATGAATAGGGTAGTTATAGTTAATGTTGTGAGGGACACATTGCATGAAATTACCCCCCCCCCCCCCCCCCCAAAAAAAAAAAAAAAAAAAAATTGGCATTCATTTACATGTACATGTACCGGTATGTGTAGGATTTGCAAATGCAAAACGGACTGCTTGTTGAAGACGCCCTTGATCTGACCCAACTTGAAGAGGAACTGTTTCAGCTCTGGAGGCCGGGTAGTTTCTATAGTACTTATGAGAATGGATGGAAGGGTCGTCAGTGACAAAAGGATGTTACCAAGAGCACTTGTGAAACGATAGATGCTTAATATCCTGGACATGCCCACAGTATGGCTTCAGCATCTGTGAATGAAGTGCAGTGGAAAGTGGTCACCATCCGTGATCCCCTTCCAGTGCACTGGGAACCGAGCTCGAGTTGACTTCGTGAGGATTCATCGCCATGGTTATCTAAAGCTTTCATGTTCTGTAACTGGTAGAAAAGTCATTGGCCCGAATTCACAAAGGAGGTTTGTCGACAAACCTAGGTTTATGTGCATCATATGACGCGTTTTTACAAACCTAGGTATGTAAATACAAAACGCGTCATATGATGCACATAAACCTAGGTTTGTCGACAAACCTCCTTTGTGAATTTGGGCCATTATGCTTGAAAGATAAAAAATCTGCAAGCTATTGTATGTGGTAAGCCATTGTTAATTTGTCAGAGATAGTAAATAGAAAATTAAATCCATTTACTGCTACAGAGTTGGAGACTCCGTTGTTGTTTAACGAGGTAAAAAAGATGCCACAATGTTAATTGAGGATGTCGTTCTTTTCAACGATAACAATAACGTGCAATTATCCAAACAAACTGGGGGTAATATTGTGTTTCAGTATAAGTGCATCTTTGATGCTATGAAACTCACAAGGCTGACCAGGTGTATGTACATGTACATATTACATGAAGTTCTGGGACCTGTTACACAAAGCCTTTTTCAATAACAAATGACAAAAAAAATCAGTGACAAATCTGCTGATAACCAATCAGAAGCAAGGATTTCACTAGCTTTAACAAAAAAAGTAATTTGTCACTGAAAACAAGTTTTGTGAAATTGGGCCCTGGTTCTGAAATATTGATTCCGTACAGCACTGTTAAAGATTACGATTGTTAAAGGTATAGACCAGTTTTGGAAACGCATCCTCTAAAAAAATGAAATGGAAACTCTTATTACCAAATATGTTTTGACTACCATAATACGTGGTGATTCGAGTACCGGTATTCGCCTGTAAGCCTGGGAGTGTACTCGAGTACCTCATTACACGGTTATTCACAGCCTTACAGGAAACTGCCTACTAATTAATATATTTGGTAAATTATCGTATCGATCCAGCCTGGATAGATATCGCGAATGCACTTCAACATTGAACATTTGGGCATATATTTCTGTTTTGTTTTTTTGTGCGAATTTAGGTAGAAATATTGCCATCTGATCTCTGAAGGCAATATTTAAACAATATTGAATGGATATTTTGCACCAAAAATCCTTAAACTGCAATTTTACCACTACCGGTCTCTTAAATAGTAGTTTCTAGATCATTCAATAGTTATTGTACATGTATGAGAATCACAGATTTCCTCAACAACATCCTGATTTTCTATTGTTAAATTGCTGAATAGATGCATAATGATATAATATTTGGCTACTCTCCAGCAGTACAGTATATCAAATATACCTGCACCAGTGGCAGTGCTATTTATTGCCCATTCAATCAGGCCGATATCCTCATTTATGTGACCTTTAGATAGGGAATTCTTCTTTGACATCTTGCCATGCCTTATTGCATTGTTCATGATGTATCTTGGCAACAGGCAGCAATTGTATGGAATCCTTACATGAGGGCTTTGAGGCAATATTTTCATACCAAGAATGCTGGATGGTATATAATGTGTAAGATTGTACTCAATTCATGAGTGTGTAATGTCAGGTTTCTAGTTTTACATGTATTTAATATTCAGTGCACCAGTTTATACATGTATTAAGAATTTTGGCATACATTCTCAGTGTTAGCACTCTTTGACAACTATTGCCCCAAACTGCAAGAAAATTTTGCTCATATAGCATCAATATATATACATTTTATTCTGGTACATGACAGATCAACTCATCAGTGAATAACTTTGATAGTCAGATACTAAGTGTTAATATGGGAAGAGTGCATGGCTGTGATTTTCAATACATTTGTGAGCTGGTCTGTTTCACATTGAATTTTGTGCATTCAATGATGAGAATGCTTTAGAATGGTATTAATTTCTATTACGGTACTACATAAACGCCTGTGTAAATACGTTTCACAATCGATCATGTTTGGCAATCTGTGCATGCATGACAGAACTATGAATTCATTAAATCTGAGTTCTATATGTATTTACATTAAATGAAATGTCATCGATATGAAGAAAGCGTAATTAAAATATTTTCTGGCCATTTATATGTTTTCACTTAAGAATCTACTGTAGTCAACTTTTTCAAATATCACATTGATGATATCATATGTTGAAGAAAAAATTTAAATGTATCATTTTGTGACAAGACAAAGTGTTCCATATGGTGAATTCTATTTTGTTGAAATTTCAGTACAGGCACATGTGTGCCAGCAGAGTTGGCTAATATCAATGTCAATTGTGTGTCATATATAGAATCCAGTGAGAATGAAGTGTGTACTGGTAATCTAATCATCTGAGCAGCCGGCCATGTTAACATGCTTCGCTTGGCCCCGTACTTCCCTGATAAGCTTTGATATTGACACACCATATGCTACTATTCTCTTTTTACTATCGTGCAAATGATATGCGCTGGCAAATATGAACATATATTGTGCCAAGTAATACTGTAATATATTATGTGTAGCTTGTTATTTGTAATTTTATAAGGAAGTTATTGATTTATGCCATTATTGTGTGTTATTAGTCATAGTTGTAGAATACCATGTTAGTGTTGTTGCAAGTCATTTCCTAATTTTTCATTGTTAGATGTGAAGATGAGAGATTGACTTTTATCCGATGGGCACTGGAGATACGGAGTAAGAGTTACATAGTGTAGTTGTACATTGTGGAGTGGAGAGAATCCTTGTATGTGGTTGTGTGTTCTTGGTAATGGAGAGGGATGGAATTAAAGACGAGGAAAGAGAAGGAATGAGAATGAAGAGAACAGTTAGAAAGTGGCAAGATTGTGAGGAAAGAACATGTAGATGAGATAGAGAAGGAAAGTTGGATGTGAAAGAACATTGAGAAGTGAAGAGAGAGAGGGAGTTGTATGGTATGAGCAGGGTAGAGAACGAGTAGAAACACTTGGCTCTTTTGTGACATGCTAGGTATTCAGAATATTTACATTCATCATTCTTTTTCATTAGTTCACTGCATCAACACAATTTTAGCCCCCACTACTTACACATGCCCAGTAATTACTCGCGCTTGCCGAGTTTTATTGAAGTAGTGATGACTAATTGATTTCTTTCACACAGTATTTTCAGTGACAAAAATTGAGCTAGGCCATGATTCATCTACAACTCAGGGTATGGGTATCTTTGGGAAGATTCAACATCGCATCACTACTGTGAAGGAAAAAAATATTGGGAGGAGGGGTTTCAATCTTAAATGGTCAGCTAATTTTATTTTGAGATTTCTCTTTGTTTCTGTTCAGGCCCCTTACACTGAGAAGTTACCTGCTATGTACCTGATGGATTCCATAGTCAAGAATGTGAAGAAAGGCCCTTACCAACAACTATTTGCCAAGAATCTTACCAACAACTTTTGTGGGGTGTTTTCCAAGGTGAGTTATTAGGAGAATACCATGTTGCTCTGTACTGCTGGGAGGTGGACAGTAAAAGCATGTTGTCCAGAGCAGAATTGAAGCCATCATTTCTTTATATCATCATTAGTGGAAGTTCTCCAACGTCACATTGAACGCATACAAGTTGCTGTATTTTAATCAATACAAATTTCAGTAGGTTTTCTGCGAATTTCTTGTGACCGTTTCAAGAAACGATGCCCATGTCTCTGGTCTTGTGCCTCAGAGAGGCCGGGTAAGTGAAATGGGAAGGAAGGAAAGCTCAATCGCAAGGATACTCGAAAAGGTTAGTACTTCCAGGGGAAATGGATGGGGGATGTCTTCCACTACACGTCTGGTGATGATTGCTCCCAAGGTCAAGCCTGTACAGAGTGTGATCAGCAAAAAGGAATTTCTTGAAGGTGATAAAAAGCAGGTTTGTATGGCAATGCGAAGGATGGATGCAGGTTCACTTGAAGGACTAGGGACATCCAAGTATACTGAAGGCCCACCAGAATTATAATGTTGGTATCTTGAACCCACAGAAAAGTTAATATTAGAAGGCCTTAGAGACCGACATGTCGGCCTCGTTTGCTGTCTGTCTCTTGGACCATCTAATAAATTTGTAGAAGGTCCACGTGAACAACATATTTGTTTTCTAGGTCGTTGGCCTTGTGATCACTTTCAGAACGGACGGTTTTTTACTTTGGCTGAAGCCCCTTGGACTTGAACTTTGTTAAGACAAGTCCAACCTTAAAAGTTGATTTTAGCACTCAATTGACTTAAAATATGAAGGGAGGGAAAAATTTGCACTTGGAAATAAATAATAATTGTTCTACAGATATAGTGCCAAAAATTCATCAATTTGAATCAAAGTGCTGTTCCCTTGGTATTGCATGTGATAAACTACAGTATCTAATTTTCTCATGGAGGTTAATATCATTCTGCCTGGAAAACCACAGGTATACTCTCATATTCCAAGTAAATTTGTAATAAATCATAAGGTTGAGAAAACCTGGATCCAAATTCATCACAAATAAACACCAAATGCGGCTGAATTGTTGTTTTTCTTCCTGTAATAGACTTGTCGCGAAATCATTCAAATTCATGGATGTCTATTCCCCAAATACCGAGTGGATGATTGTGCCTTATAGAGGAATTCCACCCAGATATCAAGTTGGTTTTAATAACAGGAAAAAAATGAGAGAATGGGTCAGTGAAAGTGCGAGCAAATTATAATTTGACATATAATAATAATAATAATAAAGATAGATTTATGAAGCGCATAATAAACCAAAGTTTCTCTATGCGCTTTACAAAGTAAAAAACAAGCAAGTACAAATATATAAAAGTAATACATTTTTGAAGTTGCTATCAATCAAACACAAATTGGCAACTCGAATCTATTCAGTCGTAAATAATCCCAAGAAAAAGAAAGATAATGAAATTTTATGTCGGAGCAGTTTGGAGAGGAGCTCGCAAGATATGTCGCAATGTTGCCAATTCGTGTTT
Source organism: Strongylocentrotus droebachiensis (assembly GCA_035222895.1). NCBI lineage: Eukaryota > Metazoa > Echinodermata > Echinoidea > Camarodonta > Strongylocentrotidae > Strongylocentrotus > Strongylocentrotus droebachiensis. Next base: position 205,852 of record JAVYIG010002744.1, read on the forward strand.
GATTGTTGAATGAGTAGTTTCCTATTTCGTGATGTAGCCCAAGACTTGAATTAACCTTGCTCGTGCTGGAGGTAAAGGTGCATATATGTATTTCTATTGAAATGATTACAAAAATATTTAAAAATTAATTGCTGTTTTCTCTCCTTCAGGTAAACGAGAAGACCAGAGCATCTCTCTTCAAGTTGCGATCAACATGGAACCAGTACTTTGCAAGTGGGATCCTTCATGCCCTTGATGTCCGTGTTCAGAAGATTGACCCCGCCTGGCCAATCATGGCCGCCTCTTCTTCTTCGTCTTCTTCTGCTCCGGCTGCCCCAGCTCTTTCTTCCATCCACATCAACCCGAAATTCATCAAAAAGGTTTGTATCAAAGTTAAAATTGTAACGGTTGAGGAGAGGGGGGGGGGGGGGGGGGGGGGGGGGGTAGGGACCAGTCTTTTGTAAAGTGGATCATCCATGCCCTGGGTGTTCATGCGCACAATAGTTTTTTGCCCCTGCTGCACCTGCTCCCTCTATCAAAATTCATCTGCGCATGCTCGAAGAAACACACATTCAGTTGACCGACCTGCTTCTATGCAGACAGAAAGAGTTTGTTCGGACACTCGTATTATTCTAGCGATTATCCCGGTATAACCGGCTGGCATAAGCATTACCATTATTTTAGACGGCGAATTGGCACTCGTTATATTCGCGCCTTGTTTCTTTAGTCTCCGTTTATATTGATCGATTTCGGCTTTCTGTGTTATTCTTGCGTTTTACTCTGATGAGTGCAAGTCAAAAAGCTTTAGTTATGGCTCTCTTCAACGCTATTCTCCAAAAATGTTTTTTTACCAACAAGTTTTAAATGGTTTCTGTCTGTGAGAGGGTATGTATGGAGGCTTCTTTCATAATACATGTATTTTCAAGAACATATGTCTGTTGAACCACGCTTTCCAAAATAATTCTCAATATCTTCAACTTTTTTCACTTCAATTTGCAAACAGCCTGCACCCATGGAATCTACGGCAGCTCCTACTCCTGTGCAGTCTACACCCACTGTGGTGACGAGTGAGCTGTCTGATAAGGATCGTCAAGAGCAGGACATGAGGCAGAGCTTGATCTCCAAGCGGCAAGAGCTCTTTCAGATCCAGCAGCAGCGTCTAAAGCTGGAGCTGGAGCAGACCAAGGCACGATTGGAGTTACAAGTAAATATATTTTCTTCTCTTTCTCTCTTCAATTTCATGGTTCTCATCTAGGTTCCGGGCGTAAAGGCACCTTTGTTCATTTGTATGAATGCAGTAAAAATACGATAAACAGAATGGCAAAAATTTGAAATAAATCCGACCAATTATAAAAAAAAAATTATGAATGTTTGAAATATTAAATCCCTAAGCCTATGAGAATCTCAATTTGACAATTTTGATTGTGACATAGTCGCGGATAACTCTTCCGTTTGTTTTGTACACAAATATTAATTTCCGTTTTCATCCCTTGGGACACAACTCAAAATATATTATGGATAGCATACCAGTGTTATTCTAGGTCCTCCTAAATCATGCATTTTGAAAATTTAAAATTGTAGTCAGTTTGTGTGTTGGAACATTTTGGAAAGTTGTCCGCCACTACATCAGAGACATTACCTATAGTAATTATAACTTTAAAAATTCATACCTTTCTATTTTTTGGTCCGATTTCATTCCAACTGGTCGCCCGTATCAAGGTTGAATTTCTCTTAAAATGTGTGTACCGTACAATACATGTAGGTTAGCCTTTCTTTCTTTCTCGCTTTTTGTCTTTCTATTTGCCTCTTTTCCGCTTATTTCTCCTGTATGTCACTCCCTTTTAATAGATGTCTGTCTGTAATTGAATTTTTTGTATCAAATTCTGTGGTTTAGACTAGATTTACAGGCCCATTCTTTTAATTACATTTTTTTTTCATAACAAAATCAAAGATAATAATTTCTTTCTCATGTGTTCATGTATTTTACTTGTATAAAACAGGCTAGAGAACTGGCAGCAAAAACCCGAGCCCTTGCAGATCAAGAGAAGCAAATCTCCCAATTGGCTAACAAGAGCCAAGCTCCAAATGAACCAGTTGGTGTTTTACCCACCACATCTGTTCCCGGCCCAGCTACCAAGCCGCCAGGAGCTTCATCCACTGCAGGCTTGGGACTTTTGGGGGAGGCTCCAATGCAGAACTTTCCCCCAGCTCCTGGGCCTGGGGGCCTGTTGGGCTTCGCACCAGGTACTCGTCCTCCTCCCGGAATGCTTTCAACTCCCCCTCTGGCTTCTCAAGCTCCAGCTACTGCTGCAAACCATTCTAATGTAAGTATTATCTATTCCTATTATCCGGAATTGAATATTGCCAAAGTCACTGTCCAAACCAGACTGCCTAGTATAATGAGATGTTTTTTTCTAGGGGATAGAGTTCAATTGTACTTTGTCTTAAGTGCATCTGTGATTTTCTCTTGTCTGTTGATATAGAAAAAAAGTAACAAATGGCAGCATCCATTATGAATGAAAGAAATAGCTATGTCACAATTACTTTTGTCTTTGTGGTCAACTTATGTTTATTTGTTGTAAATAAATCATTATTTTTTAGGTGTCAGCATCTGGTCCGGTTCAGTCACAAGCATCACGGAACACCATTAACCCACGTGATCCGAGACTAGCTAGGGATCCAAGACTTCGTCAGGCCTTTGAGCAACAGCAGCAGAGGCAGCAACAGGAGCAACTACTTCTTCTCCAGCAGAAGAAACAACGTCTACACCAACAAGAACAACTTGAGCAGCAGCAGCAGCAGCAACAAGCAGTAGCCAACATAGCTAACCAACCTTTGACTGGTTTACCAACTAGCTTAAGACTTGATGCAGGTGCATCAGCAGCTGCTTCCCAATGGACAGGTGGTGTACCTCCCAGCACTGCCCCTGTACTTGGAACCAAACCACCTGTATCAGCCGCAGCAAGTACTGCTGTGTCTGCAGCACCTTCTGCATCTACAAAGGATTCATCTACTTCTGGCTCTTCAGATAATCCCAAAAAGGTGTCCAAAGCCAGTAGTCCCGGCAAGAAATCTGCTGGAAAAGGGAAGATGGGAACAAAGCCAGGGGTTAAACTTGACCATTTAGATCTCTCTGGGAGGAGTAAATCAAAAGAGGACAGCAAGACAGAAAGAAGTGGCAAGCAGAATGAAGTGAAGAAAGGAAAGTCAGAGGGAGATAGGGCTGCAGAAAGGGATGCTTCTAAAAGAAGCCTGAGGCCGTCATCTAGGAACTATCGTAAAACAGCCAAGGATGACAAGGAGGAAAAGATGAGATCAGATTCCCGCACATCTCGCCCGACGTCTGCTTCAGGTTCACCTTCCCAATCTGACTCACACTCAAGATCACGGTCCAGGTCTCGGTCTCCTCGCTCTGGGCCAAGCTCCCCCCGGGCCAGCGAAAGAAGGGAGCGAGAAAGGAGAGGTGGGAAATCTTCAGATAGCAAGAGGAAAGATAGCAAGGAGAACAAGCCTGAAATCAAGGAGAAAAGAAAATCTCCATCTCCAGACAGAGCAACAGATGAAGAGAAATCGGTATCTAAGAAGTACAGCAAGCAGGATCAACTACCACCAAAGAAGAGGGCCAGGCTGATTGAAAAGGAGCAGCAAGAAGCAGAAAGAGAAAGGGAAAGAGAGAGAACTAGTCGGGCAGTCAGGTGAGCTATCTATTCTTTACAGGCATCCGTCCACATGTAGATGTAAACGATGTATATTATTACAAGTTTGATCCTTATCAAAAATATATCTTGAGCTAAAGTAAATTTTCATGAAAAGATAGTTCAGTGTCACCTTTTGTGAAAGTGATTCATGAATCATAGGCCATCTGGTATAAAAGTGTGCACAGATTATGTCTTTTTAATCAAGTTGCTTATACATGCAGCCTACATTATGCAAAACCAGTTATCAACACACTGTCTCATCCTATCTTTTAACCTAGTACTGTTTCAAACTGTTATGAAGTGACATTTGATGTGTATTAAATAGATATTCATAATATTTCGTGAGGTGGCAAAAGTTCACATTTCTGTGACCACAGGTTTTGATTTTCTCTGAGGTTTATGTGAAAGCAAATGTCAGAAACTAGGGTAAGGGGGGGGGGGGGGTCCTGAGGGCCTCTCATATCCCATGTGCAGTATGGCTTCTTAAGTGGAGTGGGGTTAATGGTACGTTGTGTATAACTATGGGTTAAAAGATGTAAATCCTGATTGTCTATTGCTTTGTCATACTATATTTAGAAGTCGAAGTGACCGTGAACGAGCAGCTGGTTGGACGCGGAGTGAGACCAGGGATTATGCTGGTCAAAGTCAAAGACCACCTAGGAGACCTAGTCTATTGGATCCCAACATTAAAATTCCAAAGGAGCTGTCATTAAGCAAGCTGGCAAAGGTGTTGGAACAGGTAAAAAAGGATTTGTTTTACTCCTTGCTTTTTACTCCAATAAAATGTAATGGATGATTATAAATATAAGGTGCTTGTTCTTTGTTATTGGAAATCTTTCATAGTACATGTACATTCTAGACTCTAGATGCTTCAATTTTCTTTCTTTTAGTTGTGTTATTTCAGGAAGGGAAGTCTATTTCCATGTGACATGCATCGTCACATGTGTATTTTCATAGTTATCCAGGAATTACATTTCCATTTTGGCAAGTTTGAGTGGTAAAGGGGAAAAATTCATCAATTATAAATGTTATACATATATTATAAACATACTGCTCTAAAAAAAATATATATATTAGTTGAAAAATAGAATAATTTGCATGCTGGAAAATATGTTGATAATTCTGTTGAGAGGTTGATAGTGATTCATATTTTTGTTGTAATTTTGTAAAAGATGATGCTGGCAGAAGTGTTATTTGGTGATGACACTAGTACAAGACATACCTGAATGTTTACTGAGTGTTTCTGATGACTAACAATGTTGTGTTGTTTCTTTTTGCTGTCCAGGCTGAGAAGCAGCTCCACTCTGGAGCCTTGACCCACCAACAGCATCAGCAGCTACTTCGGGAGCTGAATGAGATCTATAACATTCAGCAACAGAAACGGGAAGAAGAAGAGCGGTATAACAGACACCAACCACCACCACCAGAGTGGGGACCTCGTGATCTACGAGATCCTCGAGACCCTCGAATGATGCGAGACCCAAGAGCTCAGAGAGATTCAATGCCATACAATGGTCCGCATGGTCTCAGGGATCCGAGGGACGCATTCGATCCCAGAGGTCCACCAGATATTCATGCTGGCCCTCCTTATGTAGATTCCAGACCACCACATCACCGCAGGGAATTTATTGATAGAGATCCAAGGGCTATGCAAGATCCAAAGGGTCCTGCCCAAGAAGATCCTAGACATCGATCTTTACTTGAAGATCCTAGGATGAGGAAATTTGCATCAAATCCTGATGTAGATGAAGGTGGCAGGAAGTTGCCATTGTTGCAAGATCCTGGAGCGATGCCTGATCCCAGATCAAGAATCATGAAACCACAAACAGAGGATGACCTTATACAGGGCAATATTAATCCTGGAATGGATGTAGATGAGAGAAAACGTACCTTCAGACAGTATAGAGGTCCTCTTGATGAGAAACTTCCCCTGCCTGTTACTCCTAAGGATACAGATGAACGAGACTTCAAAAAACAATTTGCTGAGATGGGTGACACAGATCTACGCAAACTGCCCCCTGGTTCTGATGGACAGAGCAAAATGGATGTTGATTACCGAGTTTTACCTGCTGCTTTCCAAGGTAATGAAGGTATCATAGACACGGATGAAAGACAGAGGGTGAAGGCTGGAGACAGCGATGTGAGGAAAATCCCTGATGACTCTGCAAAAGACAAACCGTCAGAAGAGTCAAGCAAGCCAAAGGAGGAAGGAGAAAAGAAGCAGACAGCTCAAGATAGTGCTCCTTCAGGAGAGATTAAAAAAGAAACAAAGTTTATAACCAAAATGCCAACTAGATCATCAGCAAAAGCTGAATGGGAGGCTGCTGCTGTAGGGGGAAATCTGGACGAAGATGTCGATATGAGGCCTAAGTCTGATATCAAGAAAGTAAAAACAATTGATGGTAATGATGAGATATCCAAACCAGTCCAAACTTCTGCACCAAGTGGATCAGCAAAAGTTGATATCAATGATAAAGATGACAGAAAGAAAATAGATGAATCTAGCAAGGCTATGAAAGAAATAAGCAGCAGTGACACTGATGAGAGGAAATTCCTTGCAAAGTCAGAAGTGACAGAAATTACAAAGGTCGATGATAAAGTTGACGATATGGACTTGCCCGCAGATGATGTAGATTTGCGTCAACCAATGCCCAGGCTGGAAGAAGAGATTAGACCTTTAATGGACTTTGGACCTGATCCAAATATGCTGTATGATGAGAGGGAAGAGCTGATGGATAATGATTATATGCAAGGGCAATTTATGGGCCCAGGTCATCCCCATTTCAGACGTGGCCCTGATGGTGAACCAAACAAGTGGCGGACATGGAAAAAGGAGCATCCAGACGAAGCCCCCTCTCCTCATTTTGATGATGGCCCTGGAGGCTTTGATCCCAATGACCCTAGGCATCCTGCACATTTCAGACAAAGAACGGATCCAAGGGGTCCGTTTGAAGGTGACATGGCTCCTATGGACTCGCGCCAGCAGAGATTCAGAGAGTCTCCACCTATGGAGATGGATGATGAAGGACCATCGATGGATGCCTGGCGCCGCAGGACTAGAGGTGACATTCCAGACAAACATTTCCGTTTCAGAGAAGGGGATGGTCCTCCTCCACTGGAACGACAAGACTTCAGAATGGATGACAGACCTCCTATGGAGGAAGGGGACTTCCAACCAGATAGGGATGCTAGAGATCCGGGGATAATCAGAAATGGACCAGTCCGCTTGTCAAGGGAGCAAGAGAGTTTTGACACATTTCCTCCTGACATCACTCCTGCAGATACGCCTCAGTCTCCTGATTCTGAGAATCGTTTGCCACCTATGTATTGCTTGGGCCCTGATACGATACGGAAGCCAGAACAAAAACCATCTCGTGATGATAGGTAAGCTATCCATTTTATAATTCCTGTTATTGTATATGAAATATTGAATGTACTTCTAAAGCTCTCTAAAGGAAAAAGAAGACATGATACAGTATGAATGAACTTGTTTATGAGCTATTTATTCTTGCTTTCTGTTTAAATACCCTTCTAATCATATTCATGATTAAGCATATTCATGATTTTGCCTTTGGTAAGGTTCAGCCTTGCTTAAAAAGCATTTAAAAATATGTTTTGCTCGAGAAATGCTGAACTGTCACTATTATCAACGTGACAAGAAACTGTTCTTGTCATGAGATTGAGCACCAAAATATTCAAGTTTGCTTCCTCTTGCACTTGTTCTTATATGATAAAAACTAAAATCATTGAAAGTAGTACAACAAAATTTCATTCCCATTTGTGATTTTTTATATCACAAAAGTGACAATTGATTGATGTCAGTTAAAGATGATAGACTATTTAAAAAAACATATTTTTCATTTTTCCATTAGGGAACCTCATCCTCCATTCCCTCAAGAGAGACTGCCATTCCAGCGAGGAGATGGCCCTGTATTGAGAGGACCCAGACCTGAAGAAGTAATGCCACGTGGTCCAGAGGGCTTCAACCCAAGAGACGGTCCACCCTTCAGAGGACCAAGACCAGATGGTAGAGATAGGCACGCCCACATGGGACCAGATGGTCCAAGATTTATGTCTGGGCCAAGGGGACCGTCTGACATGCCCAGATTTCCTGGACCAGGTGGACCTCGGAAAATGGGACCTGGAATTCGTCCAGATGGTCCAGTGCATGGGCCGAATCAGTTTCAGCACAGAGCCAATAGTCCACCTGTATCTTCCGATATGCAGAGGCCACCAAGGAATGGACCTGCCAGTAATCTTCCTGGTAATATTTTGTCAAACTTTGGCAATCTGCAGCAGATTGTGCAGATTCTGAGAAAGCAGGTGACAAACCAACAGCAGCCTGAACAGAACCAGAACCCGATTCCAGCTCACAATCTCATTCGCTCTGCCTTACAGACTATGGGAGTGACGGGCAATGTACCTAGCCATGTTATGCAAGCTGCTCAAAATAATCTGCTTGAGCAGATGAGATCGATGCCAAATATGAATATGAATATGTTGAGAATGATGAGACCTCAGAGGCCAAATATCCCTAACCAACGTATGGAGAGACCACCTATGCCACAAGGTCCAAGGCAACAGCTGCGTGGACCCCCTCCCGGAATGCAGCCTCGTCCCCCTTTTTCATCTGGTGGGCTCCCACCAAACAGTATGGCTTCAGATATGCAAAAAGGCTTTCCTCAAGGAATGGGACCACCTCCAAACTCTAATCTGTCGGGGCTTCCCAACCAAGGGATGCCTCAACAAGGAATGCCTCCACAGGGGATACCCCCACAAGGGATACCCCCACAAGGGATGCCCCCACAGGGGATGCCCCCACAAGGAATGCCCCCTCAAGGAATGCCTCCACAGGGAATGCCTCCACATGGAATGCCTCCACAGGGAATGCCTCAACAGGGAATGCCTCAACAGGGAATGCCACGAGGAATGATGCCACAAGGAATGCAGCTACAAGGTATGCCTCCACAAGGCATGCCTCCACAAGGAATGCCTCCACAAGGAATGCCGTCACAAGGGATGCCTCCTCAAGGCATGCCTCCACAGGGAATGCCTCCACAAGGTATGCATCCTGGGATGATGCCAGGTTCGCGAGGAGGACCAAGTGGCCCAGGATTTTTACTGCAAGGAGTGCCAGGTCTTGGAATGCCAAAACCACCCCGTCCTGCAGGTATGTAATCTGATAATTAAGAAAAACATGAATCGTTTGTGATTAGGAAATGTCAAAACCACCCCTATTTAATCTGATAATTAAGAAAAACATGAATCGTTTGTGATTGGGAATAGTCTGTTTAATCATTTTGCAATTTTAGACTTTGCCCAATTTCATAACAAATATGCAAAGATTATTCTTACAACTTGCATTAACTGGAAACGGTGGAATACTTCAGTATTATTGCATGCTAACTGTTATTCCTGTGCCTCTGGTTATATTATCCTCTACTACTATATTGCTTATGTTTATTGCAGCTCCTTCATCAGGGCTGCCCTCCCAGCTGGACATAACCTCATTGTTCTCCAAGCTGGTTTCCTCAGGGATCTTAAAGGAGCCTCTCAAACCAGCCTCCCCCCTTCCCGACCAGACCTCTGCCCCTGCAGCTACCCCTGCACAGAAGGCCAAGGAGGGGGGCGAGGCAGAGGGTGAGAAGGAAGAAGACGACTCCCAGGAGGTGGAGGATGATGGTTCCTTTGACATTCCGCCGATGGCACTCGTAAATGAGGAGCTCAAAGTGTAAGTAGAATCATGATAATCTTTATTTAATTAAATGTTGTAAGTTGGTGAGAGAACATAGTTTTCAGTTGTATTACTTTAAAATTAACTTGTGCACATCCAAACACGTAAATGTCACACGTTTGGAAAATTGGAACTAATTATGAGGTTTAGATAGCTTAAGTCATAACCCAAGTTTGTTTGTCCATCAAGTTATATGGTTATAAAATTTGGAGTAAAGTGGTTATGAAATCTGGACTATGGCTCTAATCATGTCGAATAGGTATTTTTCCTGTAAATGTGAATAGGAGGTATCTCATATTATTATCTATGTAAATATTGTAAGGCTTCCAAGTGGTACAATAAATCGATGTATTTAATATCTTGAACACAGTACCCGGATGACAGATCAATATTGTTTTTGTATTTCTCTGTCATCCAGAAACTTTAACTGTCGATACAATATTGCTTGATTATCAAAAATCAACAAAACCTTTGCTGGTACCTGGTCACTGTACCCAATGTGCAAACTGGTGTTCCTTCTGTTATTTCGCTAGTCAGCCTGATATAGATAATAATGATAATAATATTGTATGGCTTTGTTTGCGTGTGATACAAGAATATATTATATAAGTATCTGCAACATGTTCAATATTCACAGACGACATCCAGGAATCATCAAGCGTATCTACAGCGGGATGCAGTGCACCTCTTGCGGCATGCGCTTTGTGATTGCCCAGATGGACCGGTACCGCAAGCATCTGGACTGGCACTTCCGACAGAACCGCAAGAAGCAGGACGGCATCAAGGCAACTACCTCTAGGAAGTGGTACTATGATGTGGATGAGTGGCTGGACTATGAAGAGATTAATGACATGGAGGACGGTGAGTGGACAGACAAAAAAGAAAGAATCTTCTGGAACCGGTTTCATAAAATTTGATATCAATGACAATTTACAAGCTACTGTAATAAGCTACTGAAATCAAGGCATCTGATTGGCTGAGAGCAAATTTATCATAGAATAACAAGTTTTATGAAACGGGCCCCTGGAGTGGAAGAGATGTGAGGTTCATGGGTTGGGAGATAGGACATTAGGGCCAGGGAGATCAGAGATAAAAGCCACGCAGATAATTCGCTGACACCAAAGTTGGTTAAAATATCTATTAATATGCGTACGTACATGTCTCCAAGGCAGCAAGACTGTCGCTCGCCAAAAGAAATTACTCAAGCTTTCATTCAAATCTTGTGGGTGAGGGAAATTTATGATAATGATATTTCCTTATGGGGTCATTGGTGGAAGGTTCTTTGCAGTAATGCACTAATATGGGTGATTGACAACACCAGTTATTTGGTAAACACCAGACTGGTTTCCAATGCCCCATCATGATGGAAGCAGGATTGTATTTAGACAACCACCTCCAGGACATATTCAAACAAGGTGGAAGAGTGGCTGAACTGTGTAGAGATCACTGGCACAGAGGATGTTGAGTGGAAAGCAGAGAAATAATCTTTCATGGAACAGGAGAGAGCGGGCAATTTGGAGATGGGATACGAGTGTAGGGAGATTGGAGGGTAAGGGTTAGAGAGGGAGGTATGTAAGAATCTGGTGACAGGATGGTATCCATGTACTCAACCACTTCAAGAAAGTGATTTTGAGAGGTGGCTGGAGATCATTGATACAGAGGGTTGCGAGTGGACAGCACAGAAAGAATTTCTGGAGTAGGCATTTATGTGAATGTGTAATCAATCCTTGTTATCCCATACAGCCAAAAGTACCTTCTTTGAAGAGCAGGCTCAAGAGTTTGCAGATAAAGATCGAGGTGATTCCAGTGTGCCAGTTACAAGTGACCCCAGTGATGAGGTGAGAGAATGCGGCAATTGTGGGCATTTTGGAAAATTTGTAAAGAAAGAACTCGTGTATTAAAGTGACTTAGTAACATTGCCTCAGATTCTGAAACGTAATCCTGTATTTAGCTCATGCTCCAATCATAATTATAACTATAAACCTTTAGGTCAGTCAGGAATCCCATGACTTTTACAAGCCTGTCTGATTATCAAGATATGTATGATTGGAAATCGAAATTTCATTTTCGTTTTTTTCGATTTTTTTTTTATTTTAAACACTACAGTCTATTGGGGAAAATGAGTATGGTGAAGCCTGTCATTCAAAGATGTTTTTTTTTTTTTTTTTGCATGATCATTTTGAAGTGCAAATTTTTAGGGCTTCAATATTACACCATATCACAGACACTGATAACACGCAGGGCCATGCATCTCAGATTTTACATTGTTAAAAGATACCTTTAAGAATGATAAAAAATCAACCCAATACCTACTGCCTGTATGGTATCAGATATTCCTGACCTTGCTATGTTGGACAAAGATTCAGTTACACACATTGAAATAGATGTTGTAGAGAGGAGAGCTGAAAAAAAGAAGAACCTCATCATAGCAGCCAAAATTTGATGTCGCTTCGTCAAGTTCACGTTTGTGCATCCGATCAGGTTTGGGAAGGAAGGCCTGTGGGCCATGGACATTAGTTGACCTGTTCCTTACCCAGGCTACCTGGTTGGGTGCTCAAGTGTCAAATTATTGTATGTATTCATTATGTCCTATGTACATGTACATTGTATATTGTTTCCTGGTTTTGTTTCTTTTGAAAGTGCCAAATAAATAATAATAATAATGATAATAACCAAAAAATGTTACCTATCATCACACCTTTTTTTCTTCTCCATTGTTCCATAACATACAGATCTGTAAGATATGCAGAGAGAACTTTGAGCAGTTCTTCAACGAGGAGACGGAGGAGTGGCATTTCCGTAACTCAATCAGAGAGGATGGAAAGGTAAGGGTTATGAGAACAATGGACCAAGTTTGATAGTAGGATTTTAAGAAGAGAATTCAGATGTTTAGCATTTTTTAAATGACATATATGTACAAGTAGTAGGGAACAACTCTTCCAGCTGTTTTGCCCTAAGATATCAATTTCGATTTCCCTCCTCAGTAATTTTTTTTGTCTATTAGTATATTGCAAATAAATGATGTATGACTTGTCCTGCAGAGAAAAAGTGTGTGCTCATCAATAGAATCTGGAGAAAAAAAATCGGTGTAGGAGCAAGTGATGTAAACTTTCATATATTTAGATCTTATGGCTTAGCTGACCTCATTCAAACTTATACCAAAGCGTATCACTGGTCTGTTTCCTTTTCTTTGGGGCAACTCCCTGTGGAGCTGACAACTGTAATTTATGTTTTTCTCTGTCTTTATTTTTTGTATTCCAGACTTTCCATCCATCTTGCTACGATGATGCTAAAGATGTAAGTATCAATCTTGTTTTTGTACTATGTTTGAAAACTATGAAGGAAGCAAAGTACTTGGGTCTTATTATTAACACCTTGGAGTAGAGATTTCAGTCCATGCTGTTTAGCAATGGAAAAGAACAATTTCTTTTCACGCTGATAATAATGACAGTTCAGCATTTCTGGAACAAAAATCAAAATCCCAACTCTGGAATTCAGTGAAGCTGGAATAAACACATTTATAGATGACATGACAATATGACTTGCCTGTCTTGTTTTTATTTGAACGGTGTTGCAGTGATTGTGAAATTTACATACTTGTCAATGTTGTCAGATCTCTTTGTTGATAAAAATAAAATTTAGTAGAATGTCATCTTTGTTTCCTCATTATGAGAAATTTTACGAATCTCTACATCTTTTTTTACTTTGCAGACATCCGGGTTCCTTGAGACACCCACTGACGACCTGCTAAGCCCCCCAATTGTACGGACCAGAAACTCCTTCAGCGGCACAGCAGTCAGTCCTGGTGCTAGCCCTGCTTCCTTAAAGCCTTCATTCATCGCTCCAGGAAAGGAGAGCTGGGATGCTGTCATGAGTACAGATAGCAAACCATCATCTACTGCTGGTGTTACCATCAAAACCGAACCAAAGACAGAAGCAAATCCTGTTCCAGAAGGCAATGCAAGTGAGGATACGTCAAAGGCTTCCGACTTGGTGAAGGTGAAGTTGGAGCCAGAAGAGCCCATGGAATTCAAACCGTCAACTGAGGAAGCAAGTAGCAGCAGTGGGACTGAAATCAAGAGTGAAATCAAGATTGAACCATCTTTAATCACTATCAAATCAGAGCCAGGTGTTGGAGAAGTCCAGACTACGTTACTGGTAAAGCAAGAACCAGGAGTAGACAGTGCAGTTTCCAAAACACTGGTAGAGAAAAAAAAATTTAGGCAAGAGGAAATGAAGTCATCTTTAGATGTTCTCAGGGCAAAGTCTTCACCCGTGCCATTCTTGGAGGATGTTTCTCTAGAGGATATGGAGACGGATGCTGCTGCACCAGATACAGTGCCAGCAGAAACAATTGATTCACCATCAGCTCAGATACCTGGAGAGGATGCATCAACCAAAGAATCCACCGAAGATGCTAATACAATTGCTTCTGTACTTTCTGAGAATACTATACCAACTGATGTTGAAGAGCAGGCTGCGACTGAAACAGGAGCAACCACAGTGGCTCCTTCTGGATCTGGAGATGCAGCAGTTGCGTTAGATCCACCAGTTGAATCCCCTGCAGATAATGGACATATCTCTAAAAAGTTACGCCTCAGTGAAGAAGTGGCGACAATCAGAGAGTCAGAGGACTCTGCAGAACCCCCTGTACTGGAAGTTGAAGCCCCATTGTCAAGCGCCAGTCAAGACCAGACAGAAAACGGTGCTCGGTCCTCTTCCCCTGGCATCTTTGAAAAGTTGACGCCTCCTCCCGCACTCACCAGCATGGAGAGTGAAGAATCAAAACCAACTGTTGTTGAAGAACCCCCTGCAGAGAGTAGTGCAGGAGGTGGTGATGCGAATCAAAATGCCATGGAAACTCAGGAAAGTAGTACGTGAGAGCAAGTATAAGAAGAACAATGAAAGCTGTTCCAAAAGGGGTACGATCACAATTTGCCTCAGGACCATGTTTTAGGGGAATCCCCAAAAATGTTTTGTTCATATTGAAGATTAGAACATTGCAAATAATCTGGTCTATTTCAAAATCTGTTTCCCATAGTGACCTTTGATCTTTGGATGTAAATAAACAACACAGATGATCCTGTTTCGGGCTCAGCTCAATCCCATGCCCACTTGTACAAGTTTTTGCTCAATTTGAGTCTTAAATTCCAAAGCACTTTGTTTATTTTTGATAGAATCTTACTTCAGATCCTCAGATTCATTGTCATAAACTTTTTGAAATATCTCATAGTAGTTCAGAGTATTCTATTTTTTTGCATTTTCTGTCTAAAATGTTCATAAAAATGAAGAAATTGCCAATATGTACATGTAAATAGTGATTATAAATTTCAGCCAGCATTGCTAATTTGGACTCTTCAATTAGTATTTTTGATTAAAGTGATCTTATTCATGAACGCATCAATTTACTGCTGCTGCAACAATTAATTTATTCATGATAGAATGTTTGTTCCTGGGAATGTTACAGATTCTGTAGCTTCATTTTGCTCATTGTGTTGAGATCATTTACCGGGTAGTCTGTATTAGTTTCATGTCGTGTGCCACTTTTTCTGTACAGAATTTTTGTTCTTACTTTTCAAAAAGCCCATCACTGGCTTCTTATATTTGATGTTATTCCTATTACAAAAAAAGATATTGGTTTATTACATTTTCATTTTTCTTTACAGATGGGGATGAAATGCTAAAGAGATATTTCAGCTACTTTAACTTACCTTAGAAAATAATGATGTTAGAATATACTCTAGATTTCTATTTTAGATTTTTCTCTTTGGAGGGGATATTTCCATCATTTTAGGATTACTGCATACATAAGAAGTATTTTTTTATTGTTAGAAAAACTTTTGAGAAAGGTATGAATATTTGGGGGATTTTTTTTCTTCTTCCATTTTTAAAGGCAGGTTAAAATTACATTCATATTTACAAAATGATTGTATACTTATTTGATTTCATTTACATGCATTTCTTATCTAAACTTGTATCTTTTTACACAAATTCTGTTGTTGAATGTAGGCACCTTCTTTGGACAAACTGATGATTATTGATTTTAAATCTATAATCTTTGTTATCGATCCTTGATATTTTAATTACAGATTTCCATCAAGTCTATATGTTTATTTCAATGAGACTACAGCATAGGTAACAAACAAACAAAATATAAGTAGAACACATGCTTGCACATCTAAAATCCTATCCATAAGACCCTGGCACATGTACATGTTATGTGGTATTATGAAATATTTGCATTTTGATTATTGGACTGATGGATTTTTAGTACAGTTTGTTAATTTGGGTTTGATTAACTCATATTCAGAACTTACATACTTTTGTGATTAACTTGTATTCACAACGTACCTGTAGATACTTTTATTAAATACTGTGAAGTACGTACAGATGCCATATTTGTGTTTGATAACATAAGAACAGGTTATCAAAGTTTGTATATTTCAAGTGCTTTACTTATAGATTGATTTTGATGGAAAACATTTCATTGTTGCTGCTGCAAAAACATGTATTTATGGCTTTGTCTTCCCTTTATTCTGCTGTGAACGATATTATATTTGGATTAATGAGATAAATTGCTGTATTTCTCCAATAACAAATCTTGGATACACTTGTCTTTAATGTAGTACTTACTCTCTTCTGTTTTTATGAAGACATGTTATCTGACCTAAATTATATACACTTTTTGTATGTTTTTTTAAGTATTTTTAATTTTGTGTAATTCATGTAGTTTTTTAGGGGGTATCTTATATCTTCTAGGTTGTCAATATAAATATTGATGAAAAAAATAACACTTGATGATATGATATTGAAATGTTTTACAAAATACGGAATGTATGAGAAAGATTTTTTTTCTTCCAAGAAGGTCAGTGAAATATTTATGTATAAGTTTTAATCAGAAATAGTGATGAATTATTGAGAAATAAGTAACCCTAATTGGGATTACAATCTGGTTTATGAGTGTAAATATAAACAACAATAAAACTGAGAAAACATTTACAATCTGTTTCCGCTATTTCACTTGTTATTTATTACACTCATTTCATGCATGTGAATGTTGTTGTGGCTAGATATGGAAAGAAGCAAGAAGGACTTTAATGGAAAGGAAAGCCAGAGGGAAAGATAGAGAGAGAGAGGATTGAAGAGAGAAAATTCATGTGTAAAACGTTGGGTATAAACGGTGAATAAGAGAGAGATACATGGAGAAAACGAGAGAGATATCCTTAGTGAATGATAGAAAAGTGATGAATATGGAGAAACGTTCTTCAATCGAGTTTATGCAAGAGTATATTCGATATTTTATGACAAGTAGAGTGTCCAGTCGTGGCAATGCAGACCTCGAATTGTCCGAATATGGCAGTTAATTATTATTTTATTGTGAAGATCTTGTAGAATATGTGCCCATACATGATACTCGACCGGCATCAGTGCAGTGACGGATCCAGCTTTAAAAAAAAAATCGTGCTCACTACCCCCCCCCCCCCCCCCCCCCCCCCCCCCCTCGATAAAGCAAGTTACATTACAACATAACATTATGTTCACTGTAGTACGGCTACGCAATTTACGACTGGCTCGACGTCGGTGGGGATTCCCCACGAAATATGTCTGGGCCAGTGGGTCAAACATACGGTACAAAGTACATAACAGAGAGAGGGAGAGGGTAGAGAGAGAGAAAGAGTGCGCGTTATAGTTTGGTAAAACGGAATCTGATATGTGATCAATAGCACTACTATCAAAGCTAATACAGTTCATTTCATATAATTAATCTAGAGGGATACACAAAAATCCTTTCAGTTACTAAAAAGTAAATAGTTTGGGCACTGAGGTAGCGCAAGTAAAATGCGGGTAGGCGGGGCACTATAGTGATTAGTGAGGCCTACGTTTTCCACCCACGCTCTAATGGAAAATGAAGAAGGGTATTTCCACCTCGATCTATAGATTTTGCATCATTTGTGCAGGTCGAAGGCAAGTGTCTCTGCCTGCCCCCCTCCAGACACACACACACACTTTGACCTGGTGTCTCGTCACTGTTGTGGGGATCAGGCCCATTTCTCTTTTTTAACAATAATGATTATCATTGTGCTGCAAAAATGATACAACCAGAATCTCGTCATTAGTGTTATACCGTCACCCACCACCCCATCTACCCTCCCTGATCCCTACGCCCCTTACAACGTATCATTTGAAATTGTGTGGGGGGGGGGAGGGAGCGTGTGCCGGTCGAAGGCTTGTGTTCTTGCCCCCCCCCCCCCCCCGCGCCTTAGTGTCGTTACTTTTGTAGGGATGGGGCACATCTGTACTGTGCTGCAAAATTATCCAACCATAATCTCGCACTTGGTATATACCGTCACCCATCATCACACCCCTCCATCCTCACTGACCCCTACACGACAGCTGTAACATGCATTCGATTATGGATGACTAGCTTGTTCGGTTCAATGTTGTGACGAAAAAACGAAGCCTTCTGTTATGCTAATTAATGTATCGGCTACTCGTGGAGTTCAAATGCAAACAACCCTGGGAAAATTCTTGAGTGTCTAGATCGGATCTATTAATATATCTTTGTGGGAAAACCCTGTATAATAATATGATGCAATGCATGAGGGCAATCGTATATGCTACGTTTTATACACGTACATGGAGAGGTGTAGCCTGGACACACTGATATTAAAGGGGGAACCGGAATTCATGGGAAGGGGTACCAGTTTTATAATCGATGGACGAAATACAAATTAGCGATTTTATGAACTGGAGTGGGAGGGGGGGGGGTGTATAGTAATGGTCATATCATCTTTCTTACACGTTTCCTTTCCTCCTTCCCCGTTTCTCTCACCATTTCTCTTACTTCTCTTTCTTCTTTTTATGATATCAGTGATAATAAGTGGGATGTTTGTTGAAGAATATGCCCCTTCATCACCCAACCCTTCTCACTCTCTTTCTTTCCTCCTTTCTCTAGCTATTTCTCTCTCTCTCTCTTTCTTTATCTCTTCCCCTTTCCTTTTTGATTGTACCCCCCCCCTCTCTCTCTCTCTCTATCTCTCTCTCTCTTTCTCTCTCCCCCTCTCTCTCTTTCCCCTCTCTCTTTCTCTCTTTCCCCCTCTTTCTCTCTCTCTCTCTCTCTCCCTTTATCGCTCATTGGTTTTTCTCATCTCCATATTTCCATATCGATACCTTCCTGGATGACATATATTTTTCTCACTTCGCTTTAATCCGTTTTACGTCACTAAATCAATTTTCAAGTTGTAATAAAAGTGTAGAATAAAATGATGGCGTTTGTTATTTTTTAATGTCTACTGAATCCAACATTGCACAACATATATCACGCGGTACATCATTATTCAAATATTCTATATGAATCTTTTGCAAAATGTTACTAGGCTGACACATATTTGCTGCCTACATATGCCTTTACATATCACATCTTCCTGCCGAAAGTATGTGATGTTGTATTGAACATTTATATTCAATAGAACCTTTTATATTTACGTAATAATAACTGCTGAATACGTCGATGTTTCCCAATAACATAATATCATGAAAGAAAATCAAAATTCATAAAGATCCGATGACATTTTTTTTATGTATGTAGGCCTATAATGGCATGTGAACTTATGATGCATTTGGCGACGAATTTAAATTAACATTATAATAGTGTACAGTAGTACATACAAATATAGATTATAACTGCTTAAAATGATAGCATATAATTTCATACATGCATAACATTACGAATGCTAGCAACATTTTTTTTATCATAGTAATTGCATAAAAACACAAATTAACGAAGCCAACCTTTTCAGAAAAAGAAAAATGCCTGAAACAGTATCACTTGACAAATAATTTAATCTAATTATAGGAAAAGCATCGAATGCTAGAATCAGCAATGAACAGGACGGTCTACATTAACTATACTATATCTATTTTTTATGTCTAAAGAATGACACATGACTAAACATAACATAAAATATTTTCTATTATTCGTGTGTTGTTGTTGTTGTGTGTGTTTTTTGGAAGGGGGTTTGCTGAAGGTTAACATTTAAGACAAACTTCCTGACATATATACATATGTTTTAAATGAGAAATGAATCGTTTAAGATGTTTTCATAAAAATCTTTCAATTCAATTCAGTTCTAAGTAACATTTATTTTCTTCAATTTCTATAATTATATCAACAAAATATTCAAGTAATGAATCTGTACACACATAATGATTAGCAATTTCACAGGGCATATTAACAGTTTTATCACAATAAAGAAGGCGCAAAGGCTTATGCAATGTTGCTTTCCATGTGTAGCCTAAACCGCAAAGAAGGGGAAATAAATTAAAGAAGAAAAAAAGACCACCCCTCCCTAAAACCAAAAAAAAAACAAATAGTAATAATAATAATAATAATAATGATAATAATAATAATAATAATAATGATAATAATAACAATAATAATAATGATAATGATAACAATAATAATAATCACAACAATAATAGTAATTAAAATAATAACATATAATAAAAAGGAAATGGAGAAAAGGATATCTATCGGCTACCTCCACAGAGCCTTTCAGTCATATCAATAGTACAATGATTTCCAATACCAATGGATGACAGTGTTCTTGTTTTTGTTTTGGTGTCCAAATTCCGACCGCTGAAGGTCAGCCTCTGCTGGGACTGGTCAATGCCGGTTCTGGTCTTGATCTCTCCCTGGAGATCGCCTAGCGTGGTGTTGTTGCTGGTGTCGATGAAGAAGTTCTTCCCATTGGTTCGTCCGACTAAGACCTGGGTCTGGGCCTTCTTCTTGGCCTCGTCGACGTCCTCCATCAATGGTCGAGCATTCGTGTCTGGTGATCGATGAGGATGGGGAGGTTGGTGTCGTCTGTTCTGGGAAGAACTCGCCTTGGATTCATCTGTTGAAATTATTGAAATTAATAGCGTAATCAGTCATGCTCTTTTAATATTTGTTTTATTCTTATATTTTGTTTTGTTTATGTTTTTGTCATAATGCATTATGGCATATTATCCTACAGAGAAAGAGGAAAAAGTTAGAGGGATAGCCAGGAAAATAATAGAGTGACAGGGAGAGCGAGTACCGACAGATATCAACTCTTCATAAGACGGGGCCGGGCCCAGGTCGTTATTATGTTTTATATATATATTTATATACGACTTCATATTGAAATACATACATTGAAATGAGAAAATAATCTGCCAATCATCATGTCATCAATATCAAATATCAATATAGTCAAAGATAAATCGAAGGACTTACTATTTGGTTCATTGTCATTAGACCTCATCTCAGCAACGATGCTGTTGATGCGGTAAGCAACAGGGAGACCGTCGAATCCTCCAGCTGGTAGGTTGTGGTCCTTCTGGCACTTGGAGCACTTGATACCTGGTGTTGTTCGTGGCTGCATCGTCAGGCATTCTTGACAAAAGGAGTGTCCGCAAGGTAGATAGCGGGCGTCTATCATCAGCTTTCGGCAGAATACGCAGGAGAACGTTTCCCGGACTTGTCTGCCAAGGGTGGCGCTCCCGCCTCCGCCAGTCTTGTTGATACCCAAGAGGCTGTTGATGGCGAAGCAGCTCGGGAGACCTTCTGCTCCTCCGAACGGTAGCTGAGATGTCTTCTTGCATTCTGCACATTGAATGCTTCCTCGAGTGTTGGGAGTGTTGGTAGCGTTAGCAGACCTATTGAGACAACCCTTGCAATATGTATGTCCGCATGGTAGACTCTTGGTATCCTCGATCCTGTCCTGGCATATGCTGCACTTCAGCATGTCCTCAAAAGGGATTTTGTATCCGTTAGACATCTTTAGAAATTATTCCTGATGTATCTCAGCAAAAAGTAAACTTTGGAATATCTATGCAAAATGTGAAATACGATTTGGCTCAAGACAAAATTTGGTAGGTAGCTTACTGAGAAGGTAGTCGTTGAAAGAGTGAGCATGAGCAGCGCCGCATTGCTGTGACTACTTTCAGCTCAGCTCAGCTCAGCGCATGCACGCAGTGCGCACATTGGTCATCGAGCATTGGGGAATCCCCCGAAAGCGGAAACCCCCGGATTATAGTCTCTGTAAAAACTCGTATTATACTGCCTTGCCAATGAAGTGTGATATTTTGAGGGGAATCACAGATAAAAGGTTAATAGATATGAGAAAGTAGATAAGAGAGAGAGAGAGAGAGAGAGAGAGAGAGACAGGGGACGCTGATAGAAAGAGGGTGAGATGAAGATAGATGGGTAGGGGAAATGAAAGCCTATTAACCTAAACAAAGTTAAGTGCTCCTTACCCCCCCCCCCCCCCTCCCTCCCCCCCCCCCCCCTCCCCTCCCCCCCCCCCCCGCTTATTCGCCGGCTGGCTGATTCGGCGCTAAATATTTTCTCACGAATTTGTTGTTGGGATGGGGCACATGTTTAACAATAAGGATTGCCATTGTGCTGCAAAATGAGACAACCATATCTCGCACTTTATATACCGTCAACCACCATCCCCTCCATCCTCTCTGATCCCTACGCCCCTTTCAACGTATCATTTGAAAGTATATGATAGCTGTAACATGTCATCGATTTATATGGATGACTACCTTGTTTGGTTGTGGCGAAAAAACGAAGCTTTCTGTTATGCTAATTTATTTTATCGGCCACTTGTGGAGTTAAAATGCAAACAACCCTGGGAAGACCCTTGAGTGTCTAAGATCGGATCTATTAATATCTTTGTGGGAAAACCCTGTATAAAAATATGATGCAATGCATGAGGAGCAACGTACATGCCATGTTTTTTATTCATTTATTTTTTATTGAAATATATTTTTATCAGGATAACAAGAATCCGATATACATTTTAGATACAAATCGGTTTTACACGTACGTGGAGAGGTGTAGCCTGGATACACTGACATTAAAGGGGGACCGGAAATGGGAAGGTGTACCAGTCATAATCGATGGACGAAATACGAATTGGCGATTTTATGAACTGGATGGGGGGGGGGGGTAGTATAGGAATGATCATAGCATCTTTTAAAAACGTTTCATTTCCTTCTCCCCTGGTTTCTCAACATTTCTCTTACCCTCCCCCCCCCCCCCCCCCAAACAAAAAACAAGGCACGTGCCCTCCTTCTATGCCCCCATGTATCTACACCATTGCGCTCACATGGTACATGTCTTACACTGTCGCTCATATAGGTGGAATATTTTTGTTTTACCCCAATTTATGGAATTATTTAAAAAATAATTTAAAAATAATAGATCTAGATAAAAGTATACATTTTCAGATTTTATTGAATAATAATTTGCAAATGTGTGTTTTGCGTGACTGCTAAATCATGTGTATGCTTCTATGCTTATCAAATAGGGGACATACGCCCTTAAGTCATAAATGACAGTAATGAGGATTAATGCTCCACAAAAGGGCACTAATATAGCACATCGACACGGTTTTGATCCTGGGGCCTCACAGTTACAAGGCCATTGGTTTGTCACTGCACCATGACTGTACGCAGCGGGGGCTAGGGTAGGGGGCAGTTTCCATAAATTTAAAAAAAAAAATGCAATAATTTTTCAATAATTTATTGCATTTTACCCCGGTTCCCAACATAACAAAAATCCTCTCTGTGCACATGCCTTGAGCCCATAATACAGGGCCATCCAGAGGATTTGTTTATGTTGGGGACTGGGGTAAAATGCAATAAATTATTGAAAATTTATTGCATTTTCTGTGTTTTTCTAGGATTGGGGAATCCCCCGAAAGCAAAAAAACCTAGGATTATCGCATCTCGTATTACTGCCCTGTCAATGAAGTGCGATATTGTAAGAGGAAATCACAGAGAAAGGGTTGTTGGATATGAGGTAAACTTGGAGAGAGAGAAGGAGAAAGAGGTACTGTGGGAGGGCAAGCAAAATGCGGGGAGGGGGTCATACAAACCCAGGTAGGCCGACTGGCCGAGCACTATAATAAGAGGTCTATGTTTCCCAACCACGCTCTAATGCCAGAAATCAATAAGGGTAATTCCATCTCAATCTATAGATTTTCCATCAGTTATGCAGGTCGAAGGCAAGTGTCTCTGCCTGCCCCCCCCCCCCCCCATCCACTTTGCACTGGTGACTTCGTCACTGTTGTGGGGATGATTCTGCTTCTTGTGGAGTTCAACTGCAAACAATGATCCTGGTAAAACCCTTGATTGTTCATATCGGATTTATTAATAGCTTTGTGGGAAAACCCTAGATAACAATATGATGCAATGCATGAGGAGCAACGTACATGCCACGTTTTATGGACGTAAATGGAGGGGTGTAGCCTGGATACACGGACATTAAAGGGGGAACCGGAATTTATGGGATGGGGTACCAGTAAAAATCGATGGACGAAAAATATTAGCGATTTTATGAATTGGAGTAGGAGGGGGGAGTATAGGAATGGTCATAGCACCTTCATAACACGTTTCATTTCCTCCTTCCTCGTTTTTCTCACCATATCTCTTACCCCCCCCCCCTCCCCCAAAGGGCACATGCCCTTTTTCTATGCCCCCATGTATCTACGCCATTGCGCTCACATGGTACATGTTTTGCAATGTTTCAGGCTATCAACCCCATACACATTTTTTTAAAGCACTGTGACTAGAAACTGTACAAATCTGATTGATAGTTGATGTTTCACAATAATAATTTCAGTAACAACGCAAAAAACATTTCCGTGATAACGCTTGTTATGAACCCAAAGTTATTTCATCAAAAACATTTTTTCTTCTTTTTATGATATCATTGATAATAAGTGGGATGCTTGTTGAAGAATATGTCCTCTCAAAGCCCCTCATCTTCCCCTCTCGCTCTCTCTTTCTTTCTCTCTCTCTCTCCCTCTCTCTCTCTCTCTCATTTGCCCTCTCTCACTCTCTCTCTCTCCTTCTCTTTTTTTTTCTCTCTCTTTCTCTCTCTCTCTCCCTCCCTTTATCGCTCATTGGCCTTTCTCATCTCCATATTTCCACATCCAATATCTCCCTCGATGACA